>JAGFPH010002878.1:18918-68960 GCA_018207615.1 Philaenus spumarius | reverse complement strand
GAAAATTGTAATGTGTGAAGTTAGGAAAATCAAACTTTTTGCACTTTTCTAATATATTAAAATGTACTTTTTGGTTAGTATTTTTATGGCAGTTTATTTAAATCTTAAGATATGTTCAAAAAGAATTTTGTTTTTACTGTTTATGTAATTACACTTACTAACATGTGTAATTTATAAAAGATGCACAAACTGCTTCGCCAAAATCCCCTATTTTGGAGATATGTGCAAAGTTGTGATACTAAAAAGTACATTTTTATATCCTACTAGTCGATCCGGCAATGCTTCGCTATTGCTTGATTTAATTTTACGGGTAGTTATTCCATTTCATCCCTTTGACTTGGTAATAGAATTGTAAGGTTTTTATGTCACTTAAGACTATTATTGCACAAATTTAGCTGTATAGTTTGTAGGAATTAGTGCAATTTATTTTTATTGTAGCTACCCCACTTTAATATATTTGTTTGTAGTGACCATTTCCTTAAACAATCCTGCTACTATTATGTTTTATGTGTGAAATTTGAGTGAAATTACTTGAGTAGTTTTTGAGAATGTACAAAAAGTAAGTGTTTGGATTACTAATTAGTTTTAAGGGCAGATATTCCATTTCATCCCTTTGACCTTAAGTAATCAAATTGCAAATAGATTTTTATTATACCTTAAAAATAATAAAACATACATTTAGTTGTATAGCTTGTAGAATGTTTGTTCAATTTATATTTATTGTATAAGGGTAGCAACCCCATTTCAAACCCCTAGACTCTAGTATTTTTAACGTCTGAATACTCCTGGCAACAATGTGGATAAACTGTGAAGTTTTTACTGAAATCGGTCGAATAGTTTTTGAGTTCAATAGAGGACAAAGAAACATTCATTTTTATATACAGAGTGTCCAGTAATTACGGGATCAAACTTCCGGGAATGGTTCTATGGGTCAGAAAAAACGTTTATATAAACATAGGCTCGAAAAAGTTTCGTTTCCCAGATATCCGCCATTTTGTTTTTTGTACAAAATAATCAAATCTAGAGAACGGTTTGACTGATTGAATTCAAACTTGGCATAAAGTTTAACCCAACCATGATATTTCTAAAAAAATAAGCAATTAAATCCAATCATGCGTTTCAAAATGGTGGCTGTTTGAAAAGTTCAAACCTAAATTACTCAAAAGCCGTACATTGTAACGAAAAATGTCAAAACACCTTTTTTGTAGCCCTTTTGATTCCCTATCGGATGGTGTAACTGTCAAAACAATCGGATGAAGGATAATAGTTAAGTTCAAGATAATGACAGCAAATGTACATACAATATTGCTGTGTTTACTGTGTTGGTATAGTATGCCGGGTAGAAAAAACAATTATTACACATAACTTAACTATTATCCTTCATCCCATTGTTTTTAAAGTTACACCATCCAATAGGGAATCAAAAGGACTACAAAATAGGTGTTTTGACATTTTTTAGTTATTTAGGTCTGAAATTTTCAAACAGCCGCCATTTTGAAACGCATGATTCAATAGTATCGATTATTTTTCTTGATGTATATCATTGTTAGGTTAAGCTTCATGCCAAATTTTAACTCAATCAGTGAAACCGTTCTCTAGATATGAATTATTTTGTATAAAAAACAAAATGGCGGATATCTGGGAAAAGAAGAGTTTTCGGGCCTATGTTTATGTGTATTTTTTCCTTATTTTGACCCATAGAACCATTCCCCGAAGTTTGATCCCGTAATTACTGGACACCCTGTATAGAGATTAAAGTGTCCAGAGTTTGACTTTCCTATTTTCACCGTTGCAAAGTTGTCATAGGGTGTATCCACACTTTTGCCTCACCCTGTGTATATATTGAAAAGGGCTTTACGTAAGCACATCAAAACTATTTCTCCAGATGTTCTTTAAGAAGGTTTCAAATGCACTAACCCTAAAAAATTGAGAAGTAGGTCTGCAGAACTAATACGTCGTTAGTAAGCTTATATTCGTTACAAGAAAACTATATTAATTCGTTGACTAAGACAACTAACTCTATTTGCGCTGTTCATTAATTATTTAAAACAAAACTTGTTTCGGACCGGCTCCTTCCTGTGTATAACACGCAGCACAAACATACCAAAGCCTAACTTGTTTGTTCACACAGCACTGTATATTCTGAGGTTGAAAATATTGTTTCAGTTTAGAATTTGAACGTAACCGCCTTTAATGGGGGTAGCAAACAGTGAAAATAATTTTATAAAGACAGAAATACTTTGTATACTAAATACTAAAGCAGATAAAAAATCATTTGAAAAATGTTTAAAACCTGGCAACACAAATACGATCACTACAGTTCAAACGGCAGGACATTTCATATCAAACATCGGGAAGAGCGGGGTAATGGCGATCACTTAAGGTTTGTAATCAAAATACACAAAGTCATGAAAACTGATGACAAAAATAACTCATGCTAAATACAATATAATAGTTTGTCTTTTAAATAGCCTTGGTAACAATATTTTAAAATTACATAGCCTATTCACATAGAAAAATATTTCTAGTTCGGCATTACCCCGCCTTCCGGGGTAACATACATACCTTTATGTAAAACCCATATAAAAACAAATGTGTTTAAAATAATAGTTTTAACACATTTAAAAGTAAAAATTTTGAAACATTAAATTTGATTTTAATTTTTGCTTTTAATTTCAACCAAAAATGTTGGTAAGTATTACCAGTATGGTAGTGAAATCTCTGCAACAGAAATGTATAAATCTTCTCAATTGTATTTTCTACAGTTGAGGTTGGGATAATTTGTTCTACTGCCGTTCTGGTTTAATTCATTAGTTTCGCCTCCTAAATTTCATAAATAGCTGTACAGAAAAAGACTTCCTCACTAAAAATTCCTGGATTAAGTGGTTAGTTTCCTGTTGTTTGGAAACCATTTATTCCTTTTTCCGAGTTTGCTACCTCGATTTGTAGGCCTAATATTAGTTCAACCAACTTCTGTCTCAGACTTGGCCTACTCCGAACATATTAACTTAATAGATGTGAATTATTCTATTAGGAAGGCTAATCAACCAATATTAAATTAACCATTTAGCTTGCCACAACCTTAAAACTGTGTGTATAGAACAAAATAACATCTTTAAAACAAAATAACATCTTTCAGTCAGATTTGAGAAGAAACGTTAAAGAAATTACAAAAATAATCATTTAAACACATTATAACCTCCTTGCAACTGAATTTAGGCAATGTAATAGTTTTGGTTAAAATCGGCAGATAGTAGGCTACTTACCATTACTGTGGTTATAAATACATTTGAATAAGATGTGTACTATAAACACAAACACTAGACACAAATACCAAAACAAACAAACTTTTTCACAAGATAAAATTAGTTCGTACACAAATTTTACTGAATTCTAGCCTAGGCCGACGCTACCAATGCAAGCTGTATCAGCTAAACCAAAGCAGTCCATTGTTTACAGCGAAGCGATAAGCACTGACGACAGGAAACTGTGACGAAGAATCGATGTTATTATTACGGCCGTGGTTCGTTCAGCTGACGTTAAATGTTGGGTATAATAAATTCTGATAAAATTATAATTATTTATGGCTTGTGTTACATTTAGTAAGTGTCATTTTTGGCCAGAACTGTTTTTATTGCCTTACCTAGGACTTGTTAAACACCGGTAACGTCAACTTGTCGAAAATCACGACTTTTAGGTTAATTTTTCATGAAACACGTACCTACGTATTTTTTACGGCTTTCGGCCTACATGAAATAATAAAAAAGGACTTAGGATGACTTGTTTGACTGTCAAATTTCTCAGATGCGGATCAAATTATTTGAAGTCTGACATAGTTATAAAACATGCTGACCCACACAAAATCGCTATACTAAAAACTAAAAATTTTTAAGTATTTATTGGGGGTTATGTATGATAAAATTTGTATTTTTGATCATATTTATGCGTGACTAGGCCTTCGGAACCAAATTTGGCCTCCTTCAAATATATTTGTCAGATGATAGGAATATATTTAAAATGTATTGACTAATGTTAAGCCTACTTCAAATATATTGACGAATGTTAGGCCTATTTTAAATACATTGACATAGGTTAGGCCTACTTCAAATGTGTTGCCAGATGGTAAGAATATTTCAAATATATTGAAGAATCTTAGGCATACTTCAAATATATTGACGTAGGTTAGGCCTACTTCAAATAAAATTACAGATATAAGACCTACTTCAAATATATTTACAGATTTTAGGCCTACTTCAAATATATTTTTAAATTTATCTTTCATTCTTTTTATTATAATACATAAAAAAACAAGTAAACAAGATTTAGAAAAAAAAGAAGAACAATAGTATAGCTCACATTAAGAGCAAACAAAGCAAAACCATACGACTTGTTGAAATATGAAATTATATGGTAATACTTTAGCTAAATAAAAAAATTCAAAGGAACAACATCATTTCTAACTCCTAATCACGCAAGATAAACAAAAGCAAAACAACAATAAATAACAAGCAATAGAAGGAATGAAATAATACAGCCTCCTTTATTTTGCCTTGCCTCCATTATTTTAAGGGTCTGCCACTTTTGAGGCTGCATATTTCGTTCGAAAATAAAATATTCGGGTAAATGAAAAACAAATCAGAGATCAAGGGATCGTCGGAAAAAGTTAAATTCTTAATAAATAATTATGAATTTTATAAATAAATTAAAATATTATTAATAATTTATATCAAAAAAATTTTGCTTAAATTTAACTCGTGACTTTTTGATTTAGAAAAAATATAATCTACTTCATAAAGTACAACACCTTTTATTTTTACGTTATTGACTTATTTTGTTTTTTATTTTGACGCGCTTCGGGATGTCTATCCCATTATCAGAAAATCCTCCGTTGATTGAAGGATTTTGTCAAAACATGAACGTCTAAGTTCAACAGCCACAAGGTACTAGACCTACAAATCCTACTATTGTGTTTTTTATAAATGTGTATTGTTTTTTTATGTGTTTGTGTCTCTTAACTTAGTATTTTGACAACATCCAATCAACTGGGGATTTTATGGTGATAAAATAGTCAAAAGAAACGCGTCAAAAGAAAAAACAAGAAAGGTCACTGAAGGAAAAATAAAAGGTGTTGTACTTCATAATATAAAACTTTAGTAATTTAGTCACAGGTAAAAAAAATGCGATTGGGTTTTCTTTAGTACAATTTAAGAAATAAGTGTAATAAATTTTAGCTCTCTAGGTTAAAGAAACGTAAGAGACTTATAATTTATTGTTTTTTAGGATTTTTAAAAATGTCCACCTTTAGACGCAGGTAATCGAAATGCTGGTGCATTAATCTGCCAACTTACCACTTATGAAAATAAACGGTATCAGTTAACTGACACAAACTTTCTCCCAACTTACTGTGGTCAAAATAATATTGTTTTTAATCATTTTATTTACTACTTTTTAGAACAAAACAAAGAAAAATATTCTACCTACGTCAATCGTATAAAAAAATTATTGTCCCAGGCGGGGGCATTAAAGGCTAAATAAATTAAAATCCTTTTTCAGTGCGCCTAGACCCTGAATCTAGACCCTATGAACAATATGTACACCGAATTTCATCTTCCTATGCGGTTTGAGATATTTTGATCAGTGAGTAAGTTGAGTGAGTTTACGATATTTATGTATATATAGATATATAGAGAGACCTGGATACTAGGAAACATTAATTAATTAAATAAAATCTGTTTTGGAACTACATTTCAAATCTACCTAGTTTGAATAAATTCCACTCTCTCTCTCTCTTTCTATAACTAAAGTATTCAGTCAAGTGCAACGCTCAAGTTGTTTAAATTAGAGATTGCAAATTCCGATAACGTCGGAGTGTATTTATAACACCGATAATATGTTGAGTATGCTTACACAGTTTGAATATTAACTATAAAATCAGCGAAGAGTCGGTTAATTATTTTATAATTAGTCGTTCATGTGCGAAATATACGTACAAGTATGTTCATTAACTTGAAAGTTTTTAGTAGGCTAACTCATGCAAGTTGAATCTATGTATATAAAAGCGAAATACCACTCAATCACTCACTCACTCATCACGATTTTTCAAAAACTACCGAACGGATTGAAATCAAATTTGGTATGTAGCTTCCTCTAGGGCCATAGGTGCTTATTAAGAAAGGGTTTGAAAAAATTCGAAATTTTAGGGGGGTTTGGGGATCAAAGTTATTAAATCACGATTCCTTCAAAACTACGAAACGGATTGGAATGAAATTTGGTATGTAACTTCCTCTAGGGCCATAGGCGCCCGCTAACAAAGGGTTTAAAAAAATTCGAAATTTTAGGGGGATCAAAGTTATTAAATCACGATTTCTTCAAAACTACTGAACAGATTGGAATGAAATTTGGTATGTAGCTTCCTCTAGGGCCATAAGTGTTCACTAAAAAAGGGTTTTAAAAAATAGGAAATTTTAGAGGGGTTTGGGGGGTAAATATGACCAAATCACGATTTCTCCAAAATTACCGAACAGATGGAATGAAATTTGATATGCAGCTTCCTCTAAGGCCATAGGCGCCCGCTAAGAAAGGGTTTAAAAAAATTCGAAATTTTAGGGGGATCAAAGTTATTAAATCACGATTTCTTGAAAACTACCGAACGGATTGGAATTAAATTTGGTATGTAGCTTCCTCTAGGGCCATAGGTGCTTACTAATTAAAATTTCGAAATTTTAGGGGGGGTTTGGGGGGATCAAAGATACTAAAATCATAATTTCAGATCTTTTATTATTATGACAATAGTGCTTTTATTATTTAAGATCTATATATACAAAAGAAAAATAGAACTCACTGACTGAACACTTAAAAAGAATACAATTACGTTAAAAAGACTGAAAATACCAACCACCACGGGCAACGCCGCACGGGTCAGCTAGTAATTCTATAATTATAAAAGTAGCCTATGATTTTGTTTGTGTATTTTAAGTACCAGTAGTATCGAAAGCGCTTAACATTTTTTAAATGAAACCTGTATTAAATGGATGCGCATTAGACTTTGCGACAAAACACGGAAAACTAATAAAAGAAAGCGACTACAAAAATAATACATTGTACATGTGTTTATCTATTTCAACCTTAAAAATTTGAAAATGGGTTTTACTTTTAAGGTTATCATTAAAACCTTTCTTCTCGCGGTTTGTAATAATGTCAGACTTTCCTCACAGTTTGCCATATAGGCGTTTATTTACACGGTTTGCATATCAGTGTTTTCGAACTATTCATACTTTCGTTTTTTTCCACATGGTTTGCCATATTTGCAATTTTCTCACTGTTTGCCATATTGCCGTTTTTCACGATTTATTCTTACTGTCGTTTTTTTCACTGTTTGTTATATTTCCTTTTTTACTATTTATTCATACTGAAGTTTTTTTTCTCACGGTTTGCGATTTTATCGTTTTTTGCGATTTATTCTTACCATAGATTTTCTCTTACGGTTTGCATTATTGCCGTTTGCCCACGATTTATAAGCACTGTAGTTTTTTCTCACGGTTTGTTCGATTGCCTTTTTTAATTTTTATTCGTACTGTAGTTATTTCTCACGTTTTGTTATATTGTCTTTTTTTGACTATATATTCATACTGTAGGTTTTTTTACGGTTTGCGATAGATAGGCCTACTATCGTTTTTCACGATTTATTCTTATTGTAATTTTTCTCTCGCGGTTTTCCATATTGCTTTTTCACGATTTATTCTTACTGTAGTTTTTCTCTCACGGTTGCCATATTGCTTTTTCACGATTTAATCTTACTGGTGATTTTTTCTCTCGCGGTTTGCATTATTGTCGTTTTCCCACTATTTATTCGTACTGTTGTTTTTTCGCGGTTTGCTATGTTGCCTTTTTTACTACGGTATTTATTAATACTGAAGTTTTTTCCTTACGGTTTGGAATATTGTCATTTTTTACGATTTATTCTTACTGTAGTGGTTTCTCGCTGTTTGCCATATTGCCGTTTTCCACGATTTATTCTTACTATAGATTTTCTCTCACGGTTTGCATTATTGCGGTTTTCCCACGATTTATTCGCACTCTAGTTTTTTCTCATGGTATGCGATATTGTCATTTTCTCACCGTTTTCATATTGAAGTTTTTTCTCATAGTTTGCAATCTTGTCTGTTTTTTCAACCGATTTGAAATACAATTTATTTTATGTTCATTGTTTAATATGAAAGCGTTGTTCTTACGATCAACACAGATGTTTTCTTCTTAGTAAATACCACGAAAGTGATTCATCTCTCATTTTAATATAAAATAAAAGTGATTTATTCTTATTTATTTTCCCGTCTTGCATTAAATGTTTTTTTTTTCGGTTTGCCGTACAAGCAATTTATTCTACGGTTTGCCATAGAAACGTTTCCATTTTAGGTTTGCCATTAAGTAGTTTAACACGTCCAATAAAAAATGTTTTCATGAAATTTTCTCCTTATGATTTTCATTGAGGTTTTCTCACTTGAGGTTTACCATACAAAATGGTTTTCCCAATAAATCGTTTTACACGTTTGCCAGTAAAGCGTTTTTCCGCTCAAGGTTTGCTACATAAGCAGTTTTTTCTTAGACTTGCTATACCAGTGCTTTCTTTTATTATTATCTTTAAATTATAAGAATGAAACTCCTGTTTTTTTTTAGTGCCTTTAAATGTTTAGAAATTATGTGATTTGCACTATACAACCATTTTGCGAAAATACGGAGTGGTTCTCATGTAAAATTACCACACGATACAATAGCAGTTGCAATAGGTTAAAACAAAATCAATGCCTTGGCTGAAAATTATTATTATAATTTACTTGTTTCGCGTGTTAGCTTTGAGGTGTTAATGTAGTATTGTGCTGTAAAAGACAAACGAAGAAAATAAAGTCGATTTTGAATAAAAACTCTGTATCACTTCTTTATAATCAGATAAGATGACGTTTTGCTTTATCTTTCATGGTTTAACCAAAGGAAGAAACGAAAGTCAAGGAAACTGTGTTCTCACGTTTCTGTATGCTTTCTATTTTTAACATTCGAACAGTACTTAGGTAAATTTTGTAAAAACAAAATTTAACATAGCCAGTGTCAATCAAAAAAAATTCTAGAAAATATCATGAAAGTTTCGTCAAAATAAAGCGACCAGTTTTCGAGTCAAATCGTTACAAACAAGACGACAAAATAAATAAAGCTTTAACCCAGTTCCAATGTAACAGACAGCGGGAAGGCGTGAAGACGATCAGACAGGCAAATTAAAAGCCGACATTCTTCGCCGAGGGTTGGACGTGCGCCAGAATTTCGCTATAAATTTAGTTGTGACATAGTTGTCCACGTCCGGACCAATCAGACTCTGAGTGCAGAAATCATTAGCGAATTCGTTGCGCTGGGATTTGTCGTGCTATTTTTGAACGCAAGAAAATCTTTTGAAATTTGTCTCGGAACCGATGAATGACAGATGTTTGTAAAGCCGTAAACGTTGAATGAAGCTGGACAATAAACTGCCGAGTAGTCGCACAAAGCTGCCTCGTGCAATAATAAGTAAATAAACTATTTTGTATTTAATAATGGCAGCTTTTTCAACCGAGGTTTAAACTCAGTTTAACTCAAACTAGCTTAATTTGAACCCTGAGTTTAAACTAAAGTAATTTTGCTATAAGAATTGTTCAGTATGTTGGTACATTAATTTAAATTTAATTATATTAATGTTGGTATGCCTGATTGCATATCTATATTTTGCCTTCTTCTGTTTTTAAATTAAGAAACTTTGTGTACAAAACATTATACATACCAGTGTTTTGAATTTCAAGATTACTTTTAAATTGTAATTATTTCTGTAGATCAGAGATAAATATAATCTCCTATCATAAAAAAAACAAACATAGGTATTTATAAAAAAAAGTTTTTCTTTAAAAAAAAAACAAAAGCAAAATATACTAAAAAAATAAGAAATAATTTTTAATAAAACTCTACATACACATCTAAAAAAAGCACGGAGCGCTTACTCGTGCTGTTTTTACTTTATAAGAAAGTTTTACAAACATTAAAAATAATAAATAATTGATTTATATTTAAATGTTTTTAATAAATCTGATTTTAATTGTATGTATATAAACTACAAATTTAGTAACATTAAATTATATAATAGATTTGTTTTCAAAAAATCATTGGGCGTTTATTTATGTAAATGTGTCCCTATTTAATTTATTTATTGACATGACAGAATTTAAATTTACCTAAAGCAGTTACATTTGTGACGGGTGTACAGAATATAAGGAAGTATGCTATAAAATATACAATATATTGTGTGTGATAACATTCTTATATAAATAACTGCACAATACAGTTAGGCTAATATAAAACCTTAGTTAAGTTAAGTTATTAGTGTTCAAAAGTCGTTACCGCAACAACGCGCAGGTACAAAGGTAGTTAATTGTTAATTAATATGATAATGCCTTGTTTGTAATTATTTTATAACCAGCAGGTTCCCGCGGCTTTGCCCGTAGATAAGGGAATATAGGGTAAACATCGAGTCTTAGTATTACACGCAACTTGAAAAAGAACTTCAATCTGAGTTCTATGGCACAAAATCTCCTGCGTAGTTATTGCAGTTCAAATAAACCAATGTTTTCCCTTTTAGGCCTGCACACATGATATGCCATGCGCTAAAACCCAGTTCTCCGTCATTCAGGTTTTTAGCGCATCTCGTCTATGTTTAGGTTTCATTTTATCTAAAATACTGACTTCGAATAATATTTTACCCCATATTTGTAAGTAATTAAAATGCATTTGTTTGCCCCTAGATACAGGGTGACGCAAAACCTTTCGTAATTTTAAACCTGTTACACGTATTAACTAAAAACTTTCAGGATTGGACACAAAGTTTCTTAATTTAAAACAGAAGAAGGCAAAATATAGATATGCAATCAGGCATACCGACATGAATATAATTCAATTAAAATTAATAAGAAGTAAGGCTTCTAGAATGAAAACTCACATAATCAAAAATTAACTAAATTGAGTTAGCATTGGGTTCTTATAGGATTTTTGAATCTGAATCTTGTTTTCATCAAAACCAACAAAATCCCTGCAAAAAAAGGCTTCTTAGTTTAGTGTTTGACTCAAAACTCACATAATCCATTGGATAATGTCAGTTTTGTAAAGAAGAATCTATCTACCAATGAAAAGGCAGCATTTAGGTCACATGTCTTGTCTGTTTTAGAATATCATCTTAACTATTGCAGTGTTTTCTAATTTGTCAACTAGTAATCTTGCCACAATTCCCTTTTTTTGTTACTGTGTTAGTGTTAAGTTTATTTTGTAACGGATCTGAAAGTAATTAAATAATTAACAACTTATAATGTTTAGAGTCAAAACTAACACTAAAAAAAACACCATTTTATGTCAAAACTAACCTAATCCAGTAATAATCAAAACTCCCAAAATTATAATTTAATCACTAATTTTTTACAAAAATTCCTAGAAAAACACGATAAAAAGTAGTTTATCGTGTTTGGATGCCTCATTTTTACCTATTAGAAACTTCACATTTGTTATAATTAACTTGTTATGTAAAGTTATCGTATCGTGTTTGTATGCCTCATTTTCACCTATTAGAAACTTCACAGTTCTTATAATTAACTTGTTATGTAAAGTTATCGTTTTTTTGGCAATCCTGAAAAATTAAGTTTTTGGATTATGTGAGTTCTGATTCTAGAGGCCTCAAGTAGTCTAATGTAGCGCCTAATACTTCACGATGAACAAAAGAGTATAGCTCACACGCACTTGTTCTCTTGCTTTATTTAAATGTTTCATCAAATTTGTAAACACAACCTTCAAGTATATTCTACGCTTGGTTTTGTGTTAAATTTGTTTATGCTAATCAGATGCACCAATGGACATTATTATTCCTGTGGTAACAGCACAAAATAACCCAAAAGTTGTAAACATAACCTTAAATGGTTGTTGGAGTGTTACAACTGATCTACGAAATCAGCTGTTATATGTTAACGAATAAATGAAAGCAATACATACCTTGCGCATGCGCTATATTATTATTCTGTCACTTCCGGACGGGCGTACGTACACTCGCTTTTATAGAAGTTGATTAAATCATCCATTAACAGCTTTTTTGTATCAAACAATCGAGTCAAAACTAAGCCCGGCTTTAGCTATTAGTTTAGAACTTGAAATGTATATTTACGAATCAAATTGCACCTGCACAAGGTGGATTCAACGCTCCAAACTTCAAACGCATTACTGTTTACCATAGAGTTTCGTATTAAAACATACCCCATCCCTGTCAACCAATAAGGGGTTAACTTCCACCGTCTAATCCCCGGCAAACGATCGCATGACACAAAATTTCAATCTGCAGACACCCCGCTTGGTTGGAGTGACATCGCCCCCGGCGCTTCGGGATTTGGTTTAACTTAATTTCTGTTTACGTTGCATCAGTTTGGCGGCGTCGCGACGGGCGTCTCGTCCCTCCTTCGGTAAATACACAGTACCCCTCCTTCTTTTTACCTTATACGGCAACTAAAAAGTTGTACTGCTTTAATAATTTAAAAATATGACGTTAATGTTTCTGAAATTGTTAACTAGATGAAGAAGACGACGATAACCACACATTTTTAACCGTGTTCACAATATAATTAATTGTTTGTTGTATAATTAGTAGTTGAATGTAGTTTCTTTCTGATTAGATTAGAAAAACAAATTTCACTCAAAATCTAAATTTGTACAGGCCTATAACTACAGACGAAGGATTATGATGAAGCGAATTTCAGTTACACGTATAAAACAAAATCAGTTGAAGAAAAGGACGACAAAACAAAGAGGAAAATGAAATAGAAGTAAGTTTAGTTCACACTTCCATTTTTCACTTTTCTGGGTGTGAATAAATTAGTTACAATTTGGATATTGTAGCCCGCGCATCACTAAAGATCGTGACTTTGTTAATGCAAAACGTTATGTCGGAGAATTTGTCTTTCATTAACGGATAAAACACTCTCAAGTATTGGTTTTTATTTATCTTAAAGTATTAAGCCCATGTAAGCCCATGTAGGGATTATTCTTTTGAACCATATTGTAAGAAAATGTAAAACCAAAACAAAAAGAATAAAACCATATTCCATTCTATTCTGTTCTATTCTATTATGCCTCCCTCTTGTCTTTCCGCTATCTATTCAGGCCAGTTAAAAACTTTAAGAGCATAATGTCCCCCCCTCCTAAAAAAAAAAAAAAAAAAAAAAAAAAAAAAAAAAAAAAAGTCGAATAAAAAAAAATAAAAAAAAACACTTATTTTTCTGTTTTGGATTTGGGGTTTGAAAATTTAGATAACTCAATATGTGTACCTCTAAGTACTATGTACAGTTAGTGTACTTAATTCAGTTAAATGAAAAGAAAACAATAAGGAAATATTTATAGAAATACTCCTCCTCCAAAAATACTAGAAAATGTGGGAGAAGACAATACTAAAATATGGACGTTCCGTATGATCCCTGGCCTCAAAATAAGGATCGAGAGGAATCACGGCGGATTGAACTTTCTCCTACTGGACACGGGAATATTAAGCAGGATTCTACAAGTTCTCCATCGGCACCATGCAAATATTTTTTATAACTCGTCAGATATACCATGAATTCTCAGATGATGCGTTGGCGGGAGGTAAGAATTTAGGCAATTGGGGACGCTGTCCGTTGGAGGGGAAGGGATATCACACAATGTAGGCACATACAATGTATTTACTGTATCGGGAACCCGTACAAGGGCTTCCAGTCCGAAGTATTATGTTCAGAGTGCGGCAACAGACTGAGCCTCTCTGACCTTCCACTTGAATCAATTCCGAGTCTACTGCGCACCTCAAGGCCACGTTTCATGCTAGACCTTCTCTAGTATAGTGAGAATGTTCATCAGAAGTTTCGTGCAAAACTTGGTCTACGTATAAAAATATACTCAGCAGCATGTTGGGCGTATATTTTACTGGACTGCCTGACAGCAGAGATGTCTAATTACAATGACATCTGGAATTAAGTAGCTAACTATATGAGGCTGGTTACGAAAGAAAAGATCTTTGTTTGGCAGTAAAGATTCAATTCCTACAGTTTATCAGTAGAAGAGTGGTGAAGATTGAATGTGGACCCTGACTGCATCAAGAGGTTATGTTATTAAGGGTCGGCTCTAGTAAAACAGAAAGCAACCTGCGACTCCCTATAGCGGTGGTAGGTTACGCGGACATTGCTCATCCTAAATCCATTTAAAACTCGCAATTATTCAAATAGCGTTTTTAAAAAATACCAAACTCTTGGGGACAAAATTCTTCATCCGAATGGCTTGGTAATTTTTCGCTATAATTAATAGTTACAACGTAAACAATATTTAAAATCACCCTATAGCGGCGGTAGGTTACACGGACATTGCTCAGCCTAAATCCATTTAAAACCCGCAATTGTTCAAACAGCGTTTTTTAAAAAAATACCAAAATCTTGGGGACGAAATTCTTCAGGCGAATGGCTTGGTAGTTTTTCGCTATAATTAATAGAGATAACATAAAAAAATATTAAAAATCAATGTTTTAAATTGTTAATAAATATTAAACAAAATATTTTTCTCAATTTTTAAAAAGCCATTTGCATGCATATTGACCATAGCTTTAAAATGACATATCGTTTATAATTTTTCGATCGAGAATAAAGGAAAAATTTGGATTTTAATTTAACAACATTGGTCTTATGGAGTGTCAGCCAACATGGCCGACAGCTAGAGCCGACCCTTAAGCGATGCCTGTGCACTGTCTGTCATAACACCATCACCAGAGATTATAATCAAACTATTTTTTTCTTAAGCAGAACAATAGCTCTTAAAGTTAGTAGCGTGTCAGTTCCGAATTAGATCCATGTTTCCGTATCAGTGAAAAACAATATAATTCTGCGGATTTGAATAGAAAGTTTTCCACATGCCCGGCGCATGCCCGTATCAGTATTGTCAGTGCTGCTTCGGTATCCCTTCCGTGCTTTTGAAATTAATTTACAACGCTATTTTAGAATTTCACTGTGAATTTTGTTTGTTTCGAATGAACGACGAACTCATTGAATGGGTCAGGGGAAATGTGGAATTTTATACGATCGATCTATCTATCCATAAATACTGTATATGGATATTGAATTTAAAAATTTAATCTGGACCAAGTTAGGAGAAACAATGAAAAATTATGGTAATTATTATTTACCCATCAATACGATCGGCTTTGAGGCTTCAGGTTAAACTCGTTCAAAATGTATTTACTTCATTCTCGAAAGCCTACAAAACAACGTAGGCCTAAAATCATAAAACTTAGTTTTAAACTGTCACTCACTACCTTGGGCGGGTGTAGGTCTTAATAGAAGTTTGAGCTTCTGTTAGTTTGCAAATATAGACCTAGTGACAACGACAACTAACTTGATTTAAATTTAAAGTGAATAGTAATATAGTATTGTTTAAATGTTACTGAACTGACACCTCACTGATGAGTGGGGATGAGGAATCACGGACAGCATTGATATTGACCTGACACGCCATTGATACGTCACGGAGCTGTTGTAAATGGACCCATAAGCAATTAGAGGAAAACATTTCCCATCCTCAATAAAGATTTTTTCAATTAATTTGCTGTACACAATATTTTACAAAAAAAATACCTTGAAAACTGTAAAATTTACAAGAAACTTTATCAAGAGAAGAGAAAAGTGTCTTATTTTTATACATAGAATAAGCTTGTAAAAAACTGTACGTGAACTATTCAATTAAAGCATATTCAATCAGCTTTGATGTACACTGCTTCACCGAATATGTTTTTTTTATTGGTAATAAATTAATTTATGAACTAATGTAAGACTGGATTTCAACATACTGTATTACAGACAGCACATTGTCATTAAAACCATCGCTCTACCAACTGAGCTATCACCGCTCTCAAAATAGGTATTGTCTTAAAAAAATCAAACAAATTTCGTTAAATACATAAAGGAAGAGAATTAAAGCAATACAATAGTTACGAGCAGTTCAGGGATGCAGTTTCTTGTAAAATTATTAACATAAATGCTCCCTAATGGTAAAACTCTGTATACTTATATCCCTCCGCGCTCCCACATCTTCATCCGCCCGAGTTACACTTCCATCCCATGTCAACGTGACGTGCGTCAACCAGTCACTCATCACAACTCAACAAACTTTTCACTTAGAAGTCTGCTTTAAATTGAAATACGACTTAAGCGGAAAACTTTTGTGTACATTAATAGAATAAAGCAACCCGGCAAATGTATCCTGATTTGACATCGCCAAATATAAATGTATTCTGGTATTGATAAGTTTATTATAACTTTAACACTTTATGATATAAAAAGGAATTTAAAGAACGAATATTCCAATTTTTTACATCCGAAATTCAAAGATATTTTTTTTTTTTTTTTATCGTAATATCTTTGTTGAAATTCCAGGTAGTACTCGTTTTCAATGTTGAAGAATCCAATGACTCGTTTTTCGTTGTTTTATACAGTCTGTACATAAACCATTTAACACGGTTAACCTCTTGAAGCATTTTTCAGGAGGTTCGATGTAAGTATGTTTGGATATGCTACAATAATTAAATTATCCAATAAAGTGCCGCAAGGATATGTTGTATTAAATTGTGTAACATTTTGTCGACAAGTTGTTTAACTTTTAATTTTCACTTGATCTGCAGGTCCAGTTATGTTCATACGAGTGAGATACTAAACAATATACATTGAACTTGAAAAGAAACTATGTAAAACAAGGAGAAATATAAGAAAGAGATATTGGTGAAAACTGAGGACGAAAGAAATTATAAAATATAAGAGACAATGGGGAAAACAAAAGAGAGGTGGAAGAAATAAACTTCAGTCAAAAGTTAAAACGCGCGCCAATAGCTTTACAGAAAACTACAATTTTAATATACGTTTTAGAAAAAAATTGAAAATACAAAAATTAAAGTTTAAATCATTTCCTTTCCAACGGTTTTTTTGCGATTAGCTGATTTTTAGTGTCCCATAATAAATCGGTGTCCCAGGGATGGAGGGTCCTCATCCGGACGAGGAACAAACTGAGAGGAAACTGTACGTCCGGACAGTAAAAATAATATTACAATTTACAATATTATAAACAAACACAAACCATTAAACGATAAATAATAACAATAAGAAATTTAAAGGAAAAACAAATTTTACAATTTTCTTAGATAAATAATTATTTGTAAATATCATTTAATTAAAAATAATTACAAAATCAAATCTATAAATGAAAAAATAAAAGAACAATTCCTTCAAAAACTGAATACAATACAGTGCTTCCAAACATCCATACAAATCCGACAGGAATTTAGCAATATCCCCATAAATGCAATGTAATTTGTATTTCATGTACTTGCTTACCCTAATATTAAATATTAGTAGATTGTTCTATGCACTTGTATTTTAGAGTGTGTTTGTGTAAAGGTGTGTGCTCATCGTTATGTGTTTAGAACTAGCAACGTTAAAAGTGTTTGTTTTTTCCAGGAAGCTCGTTCCTTTGCATCAATCTTCTTGGTAAAGATATTATATCAATGATGGTGACAAACTCAAATCAATATGCAGCTAAGAAGAATCGTTTGGGTGATAGCTCTGTAAATAAAATAAAGTCATTTGTATTTTATTGATGAGTGGATATGTTTCACTGTCTAGAAGAGAAATGTACTGGGAACAGTCTTCTGATACACACAACCCTCTTGAAGTGGATGCCCTTTCACGTGATCGCTTTGTATTTATAATGCAAAATTTACATGACCCAAAAGACAAATTTGTTAAAGTCTACTCATCACAGAAATAAATGACCGCTGTAAAAACGTCATGCTTCATGAACAAAACCATTCTGTGGATGAAAGTATGGTGCCGTGCTTTGGCCGACATGTAACAAAACAATTTAAAATTTTGGTGTGGAGATCCTAGTAATGGATATTGGGCATGGTTAGAACCTTACCAAGGTGCAGGTAATTGACCAGAAAAGTATGCTAAAAGTGGTCTTGGCTATGGTGTTGTCATGACATATGCCGTACTCTGCCAGAGCTACCTTACAATCTATTGCTCGACAATTTCTTCACATCATTCCAGCTATTGATTGATTTAAACGTTAAGGAAATTCAAGCCACTGGTACAATGAGAAGTAATAGATTCGGTAAAGAATCTTCAGATCCTAATGTTTTAAAAAGTAAAACCGGTCAATGCTTGTATGGATAAAAGCTCAATTTTGTTGGTTTCCTAGAATGACAACAATTTCATTTTATTTATCTTGTAAACAATACAATTGTATAAGATATGTAACAAAATCTGAATAATATCACATAATCTGAATAATAAAATAAATAAATTTCACATAACTCCATATACCCTACCACTAAAACATATACCAATAAATAACTTATTTAAAAAAATTTAATAACATAAAGATAGACACTTAGATTAAAAATAGCAAGGTCACGGCAATGACTAAAGCAGTCTCACATAAAATTAGATTTTGTATTTACTAAATAAATAACTTTTAACTATAACTTATAAAGTGACTTCTACAGAAGTGTTGATGACTGCCTCAATAAGTCATGTATTACTTCATAAAATCCTGGTGCATAAACTCATCCACAGAATAAAATGATCCAGACAACAGAAGTTGTCTGAGGCTGTTTTTAAAAGACTTAGAATTTTGTAATTTTTTTAACTTGTCTGGGAGTTTATTAAAAAATCTAGCACCTGCTTGTGAAGGAAGTTTACTATACAGATTTAACCTGTGCTGATTCACACGATATTAACAAGCATTTCTGGTGCTATAAGTGTGTACATCCTTGTTCAGCACATGTTCACACTCAAACTTAAAATATAAAATCACTTCCAGTATATAGATACTTGGAATTGTAAGCACTCCCAGATCTTTAAAAGCATTTTTACAAGTTTGTAATTTATTTAATCCTGCCACAAGCCTAATAGCTTTTTTTTGCAGAACAAACACTCTTTGCATATTTTGAACTGATGAATTTCCCCAAAGTAAAATTCCATAGTTCATGTGCGGATACACAAGCCCATAGTAGGCCTTTAAAAGAATTGGAGTTTTGCAATACTGTTTTAAATTTCACAGAGCAAATACTCCTGAACTAATTTTAGAACTGATGCTGTTTACATGCTCATTCCAAGTTAGCTTGTTATCTATAATGAGACCCAAGAAATTTGCTGAATTTACTTCTTCAATTTCTCTTTCTCCTATGAAGACACTTGGCGTCTGATTGTAGCTTTCCTTTAAACTAAAATGTATGTAATTTGTCTTATTGATATTAATTTTCAAATTGTTTTCCGCCAGATACTGATCCATGGCATTGACCTGTAAGAAGACCTTCTGTTCTAGGATTTGCAAAGAGTTAGCTTTAAAAGTTAAAGTTGTATCATCAGCAAACTGAATTAATTTATCCACCGTTATTGCTGATGACATATCGTTTATGTAAATTAAAAATAATATCGGACCAAGAACTGATCCCTGTGGGGCACCTTGTTTTATCTTGGCCAGTTTTGACAGCCTTCCTGCAACGGTAACGCGTTGTGATCTATCATGTATATAAGATTCGAGCCACATTAATGGCTGCCCTCGAATTCCATAATTTTTACATTTCTTAAAAAGTAATTTGTGATCTACACAGTCAAATGCTATGTAGATCAATGTTGTCAATGTCAACCAATGATGATATAGCTTGCATACTCTACGCCAAGTTCAACGATATTCTCAACAAAAGAAAGGAAAAGTGTCAGTTCCACAAGCAAAACTGGTTCATAGTTACATGAGTGGGTATTGATAGAGCCGACCAGAATTTCACTATACAGTTCGTCAATCGGAGGGAAAAAATTATACTTCCCCATCATTGCACACTTACTGGATGTAGGTGTTCAAAACGCATGGCAGTTGAAAAATGGACCAACTTGCCTTTATAAGAAGAATAGTAGTTGCTGTTTTGAAAGGGAACAAGCGAATTGTTTCTGGTAGAGTTCACCCTTCTCCTACTTCGAAAATCGACTCAAGATACGCGTATGACAGGATTGACCACTTCTTCGTTGACTTAGACAACGATCCACGTATGGGAAAGAAGTAGCGGTTGCACAGCCGATGTGTCATAAAAAGACATGACAAGTTGTTTTAAATGTGAAATACCCCTCCACGTATCTTGTTTTTTAACTATCATACAAAGTAAAACACACTATGTAAAAAAAATGTTGACCTTTTCACATAATCTATGCAGCCTATTCGAAATGACCAATTTCACATAATTTGCTGACGTCCTTCCAAAAGGAAGGCTGTTTTACAGAAGGTCGGACGTTTTGGGGATGGCAAGTGACGTATTTTCTCTTTACTGTCAATGTAATACACAAAACTAAATGGGAAAAAAATTTTTATTCAAAATAATTCAGTACTATCATTCTGGGTTAATATCAAAATGAGGAAGCTTAGAATTTGTTCATCTTAGGATTTTCGAAAACTGGACTCGGCCGTCAACCGACTTTATTGCTTCCGGGACTGCGGCAAGGGAAAGATTTGCTAAACCTAACGACGGTATAGTGAGCATGGTAGGACCTCTTTTTCTGCTCTATATAGAATGTATATACAACACATTTTTGCCAGGTTGGCCGACAGATTTCGTAGGAATGAACGTGACAAAATGAAACTGTAGTGGCGACCATCTTGGATTTTTATCCCATAAGAGCAATGTTAAATTTCAAACCATTTATTTCGTTTACTTTTTATCATAAAATTGTTTGCAAGGTCTCATTTTAAGCACAGTCACAATACGCATCCGTCTTGCAATTTATATATTTTTTTAATGCTTTTAATTTGATATGTAGTTGACATTTTGTAAGTACAAAGTTTGAATTTTTTTCCTAACACAATGAAAACTTAATAATTTGCAAGCCGGATCCGAAAGTGTATAAAGAATATTCAGTTTTTTTTTCAACACTCAATTACAAAATATAGACTTATAAAACGGTTTGAAATGAGGCAATGTCAAAGCGTTCAGCTGCAAGAAATTGCACTGTTTAGATAAAGATACAGAGAGAAGCGGTTGCGTTTCCGGTTGCTTTCTCGTTTTCTGGAGCAGACCCTTAAGAACGTAAATCATTGAGCTTTAAAATATTAAGAGTTATTAGACTAATAGAACTAAAAACGTTATGGAAGTGGGAATGCAATTACTTTTATAATTAATGTCATCCATATTCGCTAATGATAAAACTCGTACTCTGTAATTGCCGGTATTCCTCCGCGCCCCCACACCTTCATCCGCCAAAGTTACACCTTCATCTCGAGTCGACGTCAACTACATAACGTGACGTGTGTCAACCAGTCTCTCATCGCATCTTAACAAACTTTTCACTCAGAAGTCAACGTTAACCTACATTCAATAATAAGATACCATTAAAAACAGCAAAATTCAAATTAAATGTTTTACCAAACCGCCAGAGGTTCACGTTTCTACGACGCCATCTTGAAACTTATAACAGCAACTAAATTTAATTTGTCTGATTTCTATAAACCAATGTTATAAACATACGAGTTCAGTTTCGTGAATTTCTCTTAAATCGTTCGTGAGGTAATTTCTTTTTTTAAAAGTCACATATACAGACAGACAACTTCTAAACTGAATAATTCGACCATGCTGCTGAACAGCTGACGTGAGTTGAGAAATTTTATAAATTAAATTTATATGTATTAGGGTTTCAACCAACTATTTTGGAAATGTATCTACCCACGAAGGCGGTGAATAGCTGTCTATGTGTACGAAAATTAGTAGAATTTGTTAGCAACTAAGCTTCCAGTTTCGACTCCTTCGTTTGCACATCGACCTTGCGGCGTCGGGTTATGGACTGGTTCACTTCGCTCGCAGCGTACAATCTCGGCCGTCGGCCTCTGATCAGAAGATGGATTTTGGCCGTCGGCCCCCACGCGGATACGAACCGTTTACTTTAAGGTGTTTTACGTTTTGATCGATTTCGGAGGAACCAATCGATCTATAAGGTCGTGTAACAAAAGAAATATGCACCATAATATCCTACATTTATTTTTTTTAGATGAAACCACAAAAAAAGCTTAATTCTCGTAAGAAAAATCTAAAAAAAAGTAGTTACTTCCTGTCGAAAAACGTACTTCTGGTTGTTGGGTTGACGAACTCGTCCGAGCGACTTAGACAAATGTGTGTGCATTTGGACCATGTCGGACTTAAAATGCGTCCGTATAAAAACCAAATCCACTGACACACTGATCACGATTTCTCAAAAACTAGTGAACGGATTGGAACGAAATTTGGTATGTAGCTTCCTCTAGGGCCATAGGTGCTCATTAAGAAAGGTTTTTTTTAAAAAAAATCTAATTTTTAGGGGGTTGGGGGGGGATCAAAGTTACTAAATCACGATTTCTCTAAAACTACTGAACGGATTGGAGTGAAATTTGGTATGTAGCATCCTCTAGGGCCCTAGGTGCTTGCTAAGAAAGGGTTACAAAAAAATCGAAAGTTTAGGGGAGGTTTTGGGGTTCAAAGTTACTATAAAAAAAACACAGAACGGATTGGAATGAAATTTGGCATGTAGCATCCTCGAGGGCCCTAGGTGCTTGCTAAGAAAGGGTTTCAAAAAAATCGAAAGTTTAGGGGAGGTTTTTGGGTTCAAAGTTACTAAAAATCCCCATAAGAAATACATAGTGTAATATATTTTTTGATATAATATATACATTTAACTTTGATTTGCCTATCCGTGCAAAGCCGGATCGGGCCAGCTAGTATATACATATATTTACAATTTTTAATGACACCACAAAACGTGTTCTGGGGACCATGATCGGTGCTCATTTACTACTCCCGATCTTAGGTCTTACTATAAGGGTCACTGCAATAGCCCATCGTTCATATGTAAATTCGCTAACAAGTAGGACACATGTTATATTGTATTATTTCCTAGTTTTAACCTGCTGAACATGGTAAAGTTTGCTTGACGCCCTATAGGTACTCAGCAAACCATTACGTATTCTTAATTTGATTTCTCTTAACACTAAACATTAAACTGAACGTTTGGGAAAAATTGTTCCTAAAATATAAATTGACCCGAGTGGTTTGACTCTATTTGCCTTTTCATGTATTATGTACAATGTCCTCTAGACTCCAGACTGGTGTTAGCGGAATGGTTTCATAGTTTGTACAATGTAAGACAAACACAACAAAGTCTAACTTTGGCCCTGTCAACGTTTACTTTACAACAGTGTAAATTATATGAAAATAAATATCAAGTTTAGTTGGGTATTTAACTGGAACTCCGCGTATTATAAGAGCCCTGAGGCGGTTACAGTACTTCATAACACGGTAAAACAAAATTTAAGTTTTCTCCACATCCCAAACGTCATCATTTGTATAAAACTTACTTTAAGATTAGTTTGAGTACAATTTTCCGCCAATCCTAGCTTAACCCTTTTATATGAGTTGGTCGACGCGTTTCGGAGTTCCTCCATTCTCGAGGCCTACTTCAGTTCTGGATTCTTCCGTTTGGGATTCATCTTTATATACAGTTTAGCCCCGCCCCTCCTCAAGTTAGCCACGCCCCTCCTCAAATTTAGAACATCAATGAGAATCAAAATCTTTACACAATTTCAGGTTAGGCCTATACTGAAGCAACGCACGTTTCTTGAAAGCAATTACATTTATTACGACACCAACCTACTTGGCAAATTTAAAATGGGTTGTTTTAACAACCAACAGCGTTCTTAGGTTAGTTCATCAGTTATAGTTTGATAATTAATTGTGGCTCGTGCATTACTGAAGATGACGACATTGTCGTTGAAACTTGTTTAAGTAAACGAACGTATTAGTTGTGAGATTCTGTGATCTAATTTTATTCTATCAAGTATTTCTTTTCACAAGTAGAGCTAAATATTTATTTACGTTATCACTCTGGTTCGCATACTACAGTTTTAAAAAAGATCCACACGGAGAAGTGTAAACTACTATGGCAATTTATGAAATGAGGAAGCACAATGTCCATTTCAGAGCTATTACCAAGTAAACTATTTTAACACGACTTACAAAATGAGGAAACACAATGTCCATTTCAGAGGTATTACCAAATAAAGTGTAACAATAAGTTACGAAATAAGGGACAATGTCCATTTTAGAGGTATTGCCAAGTAAATTATTTTAACACAACTTACGAATGAGGAAGCACAATGTCCATTTCAGGGGTATTACCAAGTAAACTATATACACATGTGTACAGATGGAAATATATGTAAAGAAGCGGGTCGAGCAGGCAGGCGATTGTGTGTGGAAGGGAGGAGTAGTATGCTACGTGTGGCGGGATGGGGATGTGACTGCTGCCAGTACCCTACTACCCAGTCTGTTTTTTACGGCCGGAGCGCGGCGCATAGATTAATGTATCACTGATTGCCTACTAGTAGAACATCTCGGATGCACATCCATTTTTGTTTATACACCAAAACAGAGTAAAAATAAGTAATTGTTTCCTTGTCACATAAATAAACACGGGGCGTCGAAACTAAAATGTTTTTAGGAACGGTAGTGTACTAGACAACGAGACGAACCTCTGTCACCGACTGACTCGCTACACTGACCTACACGCTGTTAGCGCATGCGCATTGGCCGTCCCTGATTCTGCGCATACAGCCAGCCGCTTCATCGCATATATTTCCAACTGTACTATATTTAGTAGAGTGTGCCGCGTGACGGAAAAGCGTGACTGTAAAATCCGATTCACCGCCCGCAATGTGTTTAGACGAGGTGCGCTTATAGAAGTAACACTTCAAAAATAGTTTTTTTTTATATTCGTGAGTAAGGAAAAAGTTCATAATTTATGGAGTTCTGTTTATTGGGAGTGGGGGATGCTTTGCAACGATGCCTAATTTCAGTTTACTACGAAACCCAGAAAGACACCGTAACGAGTGATCTAAAACGGTATCGATTTTGCTTACAAGATACAGAACTCTGATACGTAAAATATTTCAAACGAGGTTACATTATATTATGAACACACGGCGCCCTTGCAAGCTGTTTACCGTGTGTGGTATTATTTTATGAAGCCGCGCACATACTTGTACTCGCTGAATCAATAAAATAGAAAGGTTTACAATGTTGGTATACCTGAGCAAGGGTAATACAAGCGTAAACTCTGACGTACTTAGCCTACATGCTTCATACAGTGGCAAGTGTTTTGGGAAAATGTTGACGAGTTGGTAACCAAGAGAGGCACATTTACTGTAAATGCACTCAGCAAAGTTTTCACTTCATGGAGCATTTATCGATAGGAGTTTTTAGAATTTATTCAAATTCAGAAGAAAAACTGTAAACAAGTGGGACAGCATTTTCGTACGTAAAGAGTGTTTGAATTTTTGAAGGGAAACATATTAATGATCACATTTTTTAAAAGAGCTTGGATTCCTTAGTTTTTCTTTAAAGTGAGCACTACTAAAAAAATCTGGTAATTGGTTGACCGTGCAGGCCAACCATAGAACTTCCCGCTTAGTTTGAATTTTAAACGCTTAAAAATGAGTTTATTTGTTAAAATACCAAAAAACGAAAATTTGTGAATGTTTAAACAACGATAACTTTTGAAGGCGTCGTTCGATTTTCATTTTTAAAAAAGCATTCTACGCAGTTTTTAAATCACAAAAAGAAAATGTACAGGTTTATATTGATTGGTTGAGAAATCTGGAAGATATGTTAAAAAAATACCAAAAAATACCAAAAAACAAAAATTTTTGAATTTTTAAACAACGATAACTTTTGAATGCGTCGTCCGATTTTCATTTTCAAAAAAGCAGTCGACGCAGTTTTTTAAGCACAAACAATGTATACATGGTTTTATTATGATTTTTTCGCACGCTTTAAAGTTATTTTTAAAAAACATAAAAATTCCAAAAAAAATTTAGGTTATTTTTTTTAATTTCTTCGGATTGGCTCGATGGATTAACTCTCAAATCTAATCAGATCTAAGTTTTGATACACCCTTTCGAATGACATGTCGTAGAATTCAATCGGTTGATTCGTTTTTGAGAAACTGTACGACAAAAATTTATTTACACACATACATCCACACACACACACACACACACACCCTCACACACACACACACACACACTCACACACACACACACACACACACACACACACACACACACACACACACGGTCGGACACCTCGGCGGGAATAGTCAGAATGGCTTCCTGGGACCTCAAAACGTGGAGATTTAATGAAAACTCGACTTTCGAAAATCGGACCGAAATCAATAACTTCCCTTTATTGGTAGCGGGAAGTTAAAAATAGTGTATTTTCTAAATTTTGCTGAAATACTTTTGGAGATATCGTGGAAACTATACGTCGCCAACGTTCAAAAAAATAAATGTAAACTAAGTTATTTAAAACGATACCGTAATGACATCGACATGGTAATAAAATTTTATATTTGTTCCTCATTACTTGTAGCCTACATTCAACATATTGCAACATATTTTAATACAAATAATTCGATCACGCAGCTGAACCGCTGACGCGAGTTGAGCGAATTTCCAAAAAAAGTTTATACGTTTTAGGGTTTCAACAATTTGGGAAATTGGTCAACTCACGGAGGCGCTAAAAAAACATCTGGTGTGCACATCACACAACTTTCCTTACCAAAATAGATGCTGTATCAATTACCAAATTTTTCGAGCGAGAGATTGATGATACCATTTTCGAGTTAATAGGAGTATCCGTTTCGAAGAAAACGGTACTAACTTCAAAACGGTTAATCCCACGGACCTGATTTTGGTCTCAATCGATTTCTCACCCCCAAAAATGTCAAGGTCGATACCAAACACGGCTAGTTTAAAAAAAGTCATTTTTGCCCCCAAAAAGGGCGTTTTTGGGGTCAATTTTTGAAAAAATGGAAAAAGTTGAGTGGGGTATCTTTTTTGACATTCTTTTGGACGCTGAATCGAATGAGACCATTTTCAAGTCGATAGGACCAGCCATTTCGGAGATACAAACAAAATAACTTGCGTTTTTGTAATAACTTTTTTCAACGAATTTTTAAGGGTATATAGCGTACATAGCGTGTTAAGGGGGTCTGAGTAGAGTATGTTAGCAAAGTTTAATCAAAATCGTTAGAGGGGTTTTGGAGTAAATACCAAAAATGTGCTAAAAACTGGTCCCACGGTAAGACACCAACTCCGATTTGCTTCAAATTTACATGGGTTAAATTGTTTACGTGTTTGAAGATATCCTGTAAATTTCAGCTTGATCCGTCCAGCCGTTTGCCCTGTGCACTCCGGACACACACACACACAGACACACAGACACACAGACAGACCAATTGCCAAAAATGCATTTTTTGGACTCAGGGGGCCTTGAAACGTAAAGATATTATGAAAACTCGACATCGAATTTTTGGGTCGATCGCAATACTTACCTTACCTAGTATAGGGTAAGGAAAGTAAAAAAAAAAAAAAAAGTAGAATTTGTTTGCACCTCGTCCTCCAGCCAGGTTCACGTGTTGATTCGTTCCGCTCACAGCTGAACCACTCGATTTACGACTTTTCCCCTCTACCATGTGTCCTCGGATTATAGACTGCTTCGCTTCGATCGATTTTAGTGGTGCTTTTACGGTAATGTTGTGGTATTTTACGTTTAGATCGATTTTAGGAAAACCATATTTGGTCGTGTAAAAAAACAAAATGTGCATCCTATAACATCCAAAATATATTAATTTTAGTATGAAAATTTAAAAAAAAAACTTCTAGTCAAAAAACATACTTAATGTTGTTGGATTTTGTTGGCTAACGATATTGTTCGAACGACGTAGAAAACCAACGAGTGTAACGAATTTGAACCAAATCGGTTTCAAAATTCGGCCGTTAGTGCGAACACACATATTTATATATAAATATCTTTACCATCAAGTTTTTAATGACACCAGAAAACGTGTTCTAGAGACCATGACCGGTGCTCATTTAATACTCCCGAGCTTGATGTCAAAGATAAAACAAACAAAATAGAATAATAATAATAATAATTCGACCACGCAGCGGAACCACTGACGTGAGTTGAGCAAATTTCCAAAATTAAGTTTATATGCCTCTGTTTTAGGGTTTCAACCAACAATTTGGGAAATAGGTCTATTCACGAAGGTGCTGAATAGGTGCAAAATGGTTCGCACGCCATTACGCACATTGGGAGTATCTTCAATACACAAAGCATTGAGTGCTACGCACTCCAACCCCCGTATTGGGAGTGTCTTCAATACACAAAGCATGGCTTTGAACCGAGTACGTTTTGATCGATTTTGGGGGAACCAAGCGAGCTATAAGGTCACGTAAAAAAACAAAATGTGCAGAATAACATCCTACATTTATATCTGCAGAAAAAACTCAAAAACAAATTTATTCTCGTAGGAAAAATCTCAAAAAATAGTTACTTCCAGTCGAAAAACGTGCTTTCGGTTGTTGGATTTTTTTGGCTAACGAACTCGTCCGAGCGACGTAGACAACCAACATGTGTAACAAATTTGAACCAAATCGGTCTTAAAATGCGGCCGCTAGAGTGCGAACACATATATACATATATACTAGTGGACCCGGCAATGCTTCGCTATTGCTTAATTTGAAACTTTGAAAGCCTGTAATTCGTATCCCGTGTAATTCAACATCCTGTAATTTGTATCCCGTGTAATTCAACATAGGCCTAATGTGTGTTACACATAATTAATAAAACAACTGATTTGAATCATAAGTTTAATACAATTTTAGGTTAGGCCTTTAAAACCTATGAAATATAATAATTCAAACATCTAATATTACAATTTAACATTATATTATTGTTACACATTATAAATAAAACAGCTTATTTGGACCAAAGGTTTAACACAATTTTAGGTTAGGCCTATTATTATAAAATCAACACACATTTTTTGAAAGAGTTTGGAATTATCACCATAGTAACCAGAATAACACATTAATAAATACGAATCAGCTGTTTTATATCTTTTATATGGCTGCTTATGGGAGGGATGAATTTTCGCATTTTCTACCCTTTAAATTCAAAATTTTGCAAAATCCTTTCTTAGCACGCCTCTACATTATTGGACGGATGTACCTTCCAAATTTCAAGTCTCTAGCTTTAATAGAATCGGCTCTGCGTTGATCGTCAGTCAGGACATTGCATTTTATATAAGAGATATGATTTTTAATGACACTCCAAAAAGTGTTCTGAGGACCATGATTGGTGCTCATTTGCTACTCCCGACCTTGGATAGGTCACTGCAATAGCTCATTTTTCCTATGGAAATTCGATAATAAAACTGAAAATTCAATAAAAAAATTGAATACATGAAGAACGACGAATGGCAGGTGAACGAGTTATACCAAAAACTAAATCTTCACTTATGTTTGATTGATTATCGATTACCTAACCTAACCTGCGCATTTGATATTTTATTGAACCTCTAAAAATATGAATGTATTAGCTATTCAAAGTTTAAATGAAAAAACATTTGACCGCAAGTGGGGTGAAGAATTTTTCGATTTACTGCAGCGGGCCCTTAGCGCATTTAGGATTGGCCGCATCTGGGAGGTACCAAAAGACCAAAGACCAACACTCTGAACATAATTTAATGCTATGGGCCTGCTTTTATAATGATAATTCCAAAGATGCAACTCAACACGTTTCTTAGGACGCCAGGTACAAACATAAGGGGGGGGGAGGGATAAAAAGTCCAGGTGTCAATCAGAAAAGGCCCACACTCTTTGCCCGGCTTGACGAAATATTTTTATGGTCAACCTTCGTTGGGGAGTACCCGGACTCTCTGTCCTACAAACGGGTGACCACACCTCTGGAGAGTCAGAGAGTGATGAGTAGAGTTAAAAGAGAAATTTAGATGAATGGCGTAAAATTAGTGCAAGAGCGTGAGAGAGCGATATAGTGTAAGTATAAGAAAAAGATTATGCGTAACATATTTTTTTCAAAATTGTATTTGGAATACTTTTTCTAAATAGAGAAAGCAACACTTTTTGGTTTTTGAGCAACATTTTCAGAGAGTTGCTGAATGCTAAATAATAAAAAAAAAACTGTAGAAAATTATTTGATATTATTTAATAAATTCCTTACACCCTTCACGACAGTATTAAAAATATACATTTTTTAGAACTGAACTTTGGCCAAATAAATATTCACTAGCTGACGACCCGTATGAATATATCGCAAGTTAGGAGTACTTACCCGATTTAATATGTCGATTTAGTTCAGTTAATTAAGTTTATTTATTTACATTGGTTTATAAATAACAGTTTATAACACTTGCATATGGAATGTAAGCAATCAAACTAACAGCTGTCATGTTAGTTAAACAGATTGTTAATAGATGGCGCCTTTCATTAGGAACCATATGAAGTATAATATAAACGTTTTTTGATCAATAATTGTAATAAAAACATATTGTTTGTCTAATTGACAACAGCTGGGAACATAAGCTTTAAAATGATGCTTGAATAATACATTTTGATCAAGAATTGCGGGAGATAATGCTTAGCGACAAAAAACGCCTTTGAGAAATAACATATAAGGATAGTAAAATATTTGTTGGAAGTAGTGATGTAAAACTCCCGGGCGTTTAAATGTCGGGGCAAATGCCCAGGGCATATGCCCAAATAAACGCCCAAAATCCATAAGCGCCCGGGCGTTTATCCAGTTAAAGGCTAATAAACCTAATTAATGGAAATTAATTTGAAGACCACTCTTCAAAATAACTTTTTAAACCTCTTTTATACAAATTTACATAAAAGCCTATATTAAAATAAATAATATAATAAATATAATTTGAGGTGAGAGTATACATATGCAAAATATACTGTTTTAATTGTATCGGGATTGGAAATACGTGAAATAGTACGTAGTGCAAAACAAGCTGAGTTAAGGTTATTTGAAATGAAGGTAATATGTGATTTCCAGTTTATGTTTTCATCAATTACCACTCCCAGAAGTTTTGACGAGTCTGTACTTGGTTCTAAATGATTAATTGAAATTTTGTCTTTTAATTGTTTACAACTGAACTGCATTATCCGAGTTTTATTTTTATTAAGTTTTAGACCATTTGATAAAAACCAATTTTCTGCAATAATCGGTGATGAAGTAACGGACTTTTATAGATTAATACTATTCTTCCCAAAAACCGTTAAAGTGGTGTCATCAAACAACAGCTTTTGCTTCCCCTATATTATAAGGCAGGTCATTTATGTAGACCAAAAACAATAAAGGACCCAATATTGATCCCTGGGACACACCTCGAGAATTTATTTCCCAAGAAGAGCGGTGCAATCCGTAAGAGTCTGTATAGACTACTCTTTGCTTTCTACATGTTAAGTATGACCGCAACCAATCATTTGCCTTTCCACGAATACCATAATAGTTTAGCTTATAAAGGAGAACTGTATGGTCGACACAATCAAACGCCTTTGAGAAGTCACACATTAGAGATGCTACATGCATGTTCTTATCCAGCGAGCGAGGTACAGCATCTAGTATATTATATATAGCAGATTCCGTAGAGAGGCCTTTCCGGAATCAAAACTGGCTCTCTGTTAGAACATTAAATATATCAAAAAATTTCAAACATTTGCTCAGAACTACTCTTCCAAAAACTTTCGACAAAACCGGTATTAGTGCTACAGGACGGTAATTTGTAATGTTGGATTCATCTCCTTTTTTAAAGATGGGTTTTATTAGGGAATATTTAAGTTTATCCAGAAAACTACCATTCTCAAAAGTCTGTTGTTTGTCAACTTATCTCTTGATAATGACCCCCTCCCTCAAAATGTTAATTTTAAGAACACAACTAAGCACTGAAGGCAGTTAAAGATTAAAAACATGAACTATAATAATTAAAACATTAAATATAATAGTTAAAACTGCCTTAAACTAAATTTTTTATAAACGCCCAGTTTTTGGGCGCTTAAAATCGCTTTGGGCAAATGCCCATTTTTAAACGACCAGCCCACTGGGCATATGCCCGGTCCACATTACTAGTTGGAACATTCTTGGATTAGCATGCGTTATAACTGCGAGAAATTTCATCGTAAAACCTTTATCCGTTTTTTTAGAAAATCAACTGACACACGTACTGCTGAGTGATCGTTTCCCCCGTATAAGTTACACATTCACAACCCTAAAAGGATTATACAATAACAACATTTTAACCACGTACTAAAAGTTAGTTTAAAAAAACAACCACCAAATTCTATTACTACATCAATCACCAGAGTTTTATTGAAGTAACGTTACATCCATCCCCCCCTCCCTTATTATATATTCATTACACAATTAATATGTAAATCACCATCGGATATGTCAGCTTGATTAGTATTCATTGTTGACGTACTCATTATCACAATGTCACCGCGATATCATTTATCGCGGCCGTGGTACGCCTAGACGCTTGTGTTTGGTTGTCAAATAGTGAAACAATGGTTGTGATTTTAGTTTGATGCATCTGAAATTTGGTGACAACAAATAAAGTGCGCAGATGCGATAACAACGTGACCGTGTGAGTAGAAACTATTTCAGAGTGAATAGCTGTGAAACCACAGATAGTGTAGAATTTTATTGTTTTTGTAGTAGATGACCTAAATTAACGTACGTTTTATTAGTATTGTGCGCTTTACACAAGTACCAAGAAATTGTGTTTTCAGTTTTTTTTGCGATAATTCCGTTATAAATTAACCCACTGAACAATTTAAGAAAAACATTTTGTTTGTAATAAAATATACAACTTTTTGCCAAGTTAATTGTTGTCAAAATATTTAAAATCAAACATTTTAAACTGACGCCATTTTAAATTTGGTGGTTTTAAAAGGTTGATTTTGTTCAGCGGTTAGGCTAGCCTATTAAGTTATAAACGTTTACGAAAAGTTTCCAATTATTAATATAAAATAGTACCTTATATTGTTTCGTCAGTGATTTCTTTTCGTTAATTTAAATGACGCGTTTCGGCACATCTATCCCATCATCAGAATCTCTCGTCGAATGTAGATCGTTAAAACATTAAGGAAAAACACACTAACACATAATACAAAAACACAGTTAATAGGTGCACACCTCAAGGATACCGGATGTCGACTTGTGTTGTTGTTTTATGTGTTTTTGTGTTTTTACTTAATGTTTTGACGATCTCCATTCGACGAGAGATTGTGATGATGGGATATATATATACCGAAACGCGTCAAATAGATTAAAGAGAGACGGATGGTCCTACCTCGCCAATGTTAATTTAGCTGATAATGTGTCCCTGTTTCTTAAAACTATTTCAGCTAGCCCATTTCTTTTTTATTTATTTTATTTCTTACTTAATTATGAAAAATTTGACTATAATTTGTAAAGAAATTGTAATAAATAAATTGTTTAGTCTATATACATATATTTACATTAACAAATTTTGAAAAGTTACTATAGAAACTGCTATAAAAAAGTACACTTTCAATGTACTCAAAATGTAGAATATCCCACCCCCCCCCCCAAAAAAGTAATTGGGCTATCTATTATAAATAGTTCCTGAGATAAGGGGGCATTTATGAATAAAAACAAAATTTTCCAGGAAAAGCATTTAAAGTGAAACTTACAGCTCTGGACATATAAAAACAGGTAAATTTATATTTACTTACAGCTGGTAGGAGTAAATATAATTCTGCCAAAGAGAGTACAGAAGAAAAGAACTCCATAGAGTTATACAAAAATATATGTTTTAGTTATTTCATACTATGTAGTTAACCATAAATTAGGCGAGGGAATATTTTGGCAAAAGTAGACACGTCAAAATGCTTTTGCAGTGTTTCGGAAGAAATGCTGTAAAAATAGTTTCAACGAACAGAACTAACTAAATGAGGCAATTTTTAAAACAGCACAAACAACAGAAAAAAAACGTAAAAAAATGTTTTAATAAAATTTTAATTTTTGACCATCCGACTCCCCTTAAAGGAAATAGGTGTCACTGACGAAACAATATTAAAGTACGTTACTATTATATTGCAATATTTTAGAGACCTGAAAATGAATTCATTATTCAACTTATTAATAATAATAATAATAATAATAATAAAAGTGTGTTTATTATTACAAACATTTTTCAAGTTTACAAAAAATACTATAAATACTTATTTACATAATGAAAGAAACAAAATAACAATATCCAAATTATTCAACTTATTGTATCAACTCATTTTTTAATATAAAAATCGACAAGTGAAAAAGACAATGGCGGCTGTGTAAAAACTATGATCTTAAGGAGATTCTAACCTTCTGTCCGGACCCTTGTTCCTCGTCCGGATGAGGATCCTCCGTCCCTGGGACACCGACCTATTATGGGACACTAAAAATATTCTAATCGCAATAAAACAAAAACCGTTGGAAAGTAAATGATTTAAACTTTAATTTTTGTATTTATAATTGTTTTCTAAAACGCAAATTTACATATGTAATCATCGTTTTAAAAGTTGTAGTTTAAAGCTATTAGGGCATGTGAAAACGCAAAGATATTTCTCAATTTTGTCACTTCTCTAACTTTACTCAATACCGCTCGACCGAAATGTTTTGACAATGATATAAAGATACCTTTGGATTCGCCAGGATTTTAATTTTCTAAAACTACCTTCCAATCAGACGTCACTCATATAGTTTCGAAATTATAAAGGTTTCCGTAAACCCTTGCAATTGGACAGTTTTCAACCAATAAAACATCACATTTTGAATACTGAGATGAGTGCTCGGCGAGTGCAGGAGCGGACAGGGGCCGGGTTTAAGCCACACCTATCCGTCCCAGGGACGTCGGTCCGAACTGAAGGTATAGTGTTACTGTGGGGGGACCTAAAAGTATCGGCATAATTTTAAAACACCCTTTATGTAGGTTTAAGTATTTTTTAAATAAAAAGAATGATTTTTTTCCGTCAATCAGCCAATCCCTTTTTTCTGCACACACGTATTTCATACTTAACTTTTAACGTTGTAGGCTTAAACATAACTTCACAGCTAAGATGGCGAGTAACATTAAATATGTAAATTCAATTATTTAGTGTGAAATATATTTTTTGATGTTGGCTACAAGTAGACAAAATGTGATCACAATTTTTAAACTACCAATGTGATAATCATTTTTAAACTACCAAATTATACAATACAGACATTCCTTTAAAATGATGGGTGGAACACTTTCTACATCTTTGATCGAAGCCAAGAAATCCATCCACTTACATAATATACAGTATGTAAATAAGTCATGATAAACCCAGCAATAATTTAAATGGATTGCTAAACAGACGAAATAACTATTATATCTCTACCTATGTAACACATTTTCTTGTGTTTAAAGGGACTTAAGGTGGCAACTCTGTTTTTAAATGGCAACCCCTACCTTATGCCATATCATTGGAAAGTTTTAAAAAATACCTTAAGGCTCGGCTCTCCACATTCAAAACTACGATATTGGGTACCAATTTCAATGTTAAATAACCAAAACATACCTTCACTATTAAGCATATTTTTGTGCTGTTTTTGTTAAAAAACGAAAGCTGTATTTTTTTTCTTAAAGTAAAATAAATTGTGGGTGTTTATTGCTAAGGATTTTTGCAATATCTCTTTTTGCAACTGAGTAAAATATTTATAAAGTTTACTATTATTTACTATTTATATCATACGTTTATGAAAACAATAAAACGGATTCTGAAAATGTATTCGGCAATCAACATCCGCATATGACAGTACTTAAAAATGAAACCAAATTTTTTAATTTATTCCACGAATTAACGGAAAAAAATGACTTATTCTATAGCATTGCTCTTATGGGAGTCAGATTCAATATGGCGGGCAGGCAAGCGCCCCCTTAAGCTAGCCATACACGGTCCGATTTGTAGGACGACCGAGTTGGACTGCAAGTTGGATGCGTTTCACCACTCACGATCCAACTTACGATCCAACTAACGTTTCCAATAATAATAATTCCATTAACAGCTGATTTTAAACTTTGAAGCCCTTATTTACTTTTCTAAATTTTAGGTTAGGATTTTATTAAAATGTAGATCTGAGCATTGCTGGTTCTTTTAACCTTTATTAAGCCTTTTTATAACTGATGTTATAATATAAAATAATTTCATTTTGGACATTTACGATCTTAGTTTTGAGGTTATTATTAATCCTACATCTTTATTATAAAGAAAATATAACATAATTATGTGCATAGAAAGTTCCAACAGGGTTGGCGTGCGGAGCACGCTGGGGTTTCCCTAGTAATAAATAAAAAATATACACATTGATTTACATTATTCAAATAGTTCTCAAAATTTCAACTCCAAGGCAAGAAATCATTCCAATTCAGTCTTCTTTCCTTGTAGGCCTACATAGTGGTAGTTGTAAAAAAATGTACAGCAATTACTATATGCAAATAATTAGACTAAACAATTCCCTATATTTTGTCAGTATACTTACAATCACTTATATTTTTAAATATAGTAGACAACTGCCTATATTTTTTTCAGTATAGAAAACAATCCCTATATATTTTCAGTATAGTAGACAATCGCCTACATTTTTCAATATACATAGTAGACAACCGCCAATATATTTTCAGTCTAGTAAACAATCACCTGCACTTTTCATTATACTAAACAATCCCCTATATTATGTCAGTATACTTTCAATCGCCTACATTTTTCATTATAGCAGACAACCGCCTATATTTTTTAACTTTAGTAAACAATCACCTACAATTTCATTACACTAAATAATCCCCTATATTTTGTCAGTATACTTTCAATCGCCTACATTTTTCAGTATACTAAATTATATATATATATATATATATATATTTAAATATAGTAGACAACTGCCTAATTTTTTTTAGTGTAGTAAACCTTCACCTATATTTTTCAATAGGTTAAGAAATTATTTTTGAACTATTGCGACGCGAAGATGCTCACAAACATGTCAGTTTGCATAAATTGCATCACTTGTGTTCACAAACACCTATTCTCCCGGTACAATTCAATAAATTCCAAAAACCCTTTATTATCCATTATTATAGAAGTAAAAATGTACAAAGTACGTATAGGGGGAAAAGGAAGATCAAACAACAACTAGAAGAAAGTTTAAAATGACAATCGGACGATCATCCCACTCACAGTCCGACTCCGTCGGAAGTTGGAAGTCGGATCATCTTGTAGTCTGGTCTGGGACTCCGATTTGTCCGATCATCCAACTCGTCGTCCATCAAGTCCATTCACGCTCCTACATTGGATCCTACATCGGACATCGGACATTGAATCGGACTACAAATCGGACCGTGTATGGCTAGCTTTACAAAATAACATTTTAGAGCGTAGCGACCGAATGCGTCAGCTGATTTTCATTTTATTACCTTAGAAATTCATGGTTTTGTGACCTTCAAATGATGTCACAGGATAGAGGTTGCCATTTAAAAAATAAAGTATCACCCTCCCCCCCATTCAAAAGAAAGCAAAATTTTTTAACCCCTAAAACACCAGAAAAGGGTTATAATAGGTGTTGACGTGGATATAGCAATCCATTTAAATTACATCGAGGTGTACCTATTACAATTTATTTTTCACCACACTACGATGTTTTCAGCTATTTTCGGAACGTCATTTGGAGGCCGAAAAAAACTCTTTTCATCACTCCGTACCGAAAGTAGCTACTTTCGATGTCAGCTGGTAGCAACGAAAACGATCGTTTCCCAAGCTCTAATTTAGAGCAAGGGAAAAACGATCAGCTGATTTTCCCTTGCTCTAAATTTGTTTTCCCTTGCTCTCAATTAGTTTTCCATTTGCCCGCTACGCGCTCTGACGTCGCTTTGCCGTTTATTCTTACAATTTATATCAGCTGTTCTTATTGTTCAACAATGTAAACCGAAAACTGAGGTTTCTTCTTCAGCATTGTGTGTATTTTTGCGTCGTGATGAAAAGTACCGTTCATAACTTGTACCGAAAGTGATTTTCCGGCACTTGCTCCAATTATTCCCGTACTCGGCTTCGCCTCGTACGTGAAACACACTTTCACATGCTCGGCTTCGCCTCACACGTGAAATTCGATATTCCTGTGTTCGGCTCCGCCTCACACATGAAACTTGGGCGCGCACCGGAAAGTGCCACTTTCGGTACTAGTAATGAAATATACTATTTCTGCCCTAGGGCCGTAAAGTCAGCTGTTCGTTTATTCAATTAAAATAGGAACGTATATCTCAACATAATTTCGTTATGAAATAGGCCCATATGGCAAATGATTCAATAGGTATTGCCGACAGACTAGTGGCACACACATAATTGTTATTTTCACCGTTGCCTAGCAACCAGTTATTATTGTTGCTGCTTATAGGAGCCATAACCTCAAAGTTGTATTGTGTTATTTACGTTTTGCACTGTACTAAATAAATATTCTTTTTTAATTTTATATAGCGTTTATTTTATTGTGTAGTGTGGTGAAAAATAGCGTTCGCACCACGGCCGAAAGGGTTTTGCAGCTCTCGATCGTTTCAAGTTCTTGACTCCGTCTCGAACTTGAAACACGATCTCAAGCCTGCAAAAATTTATTTTCGGCCCTAGGTGCGAAATATACTATTAAATTCCACACATTGTAGGCTATTGAGGCTAGCATGTTTTCCAACTATGTTAAATTTGATTGGATAATATCGACTATGACAAACGTACACATAATTCTCTAAGAATCCCCATTTTCCGATAAATACTGATTCGCACAATTTCAATTTTTAATGATCCAAGAATTTTGTTTTATTAGTTTTTTACAGCAGAATAGAGAAAAATTGTATTTCCTCCAAAACTAGGTAGCGGAATTTAATTTGAAACCTTAACTCCAACAAAGTAATCCAGGCGATGCATATCTCAAGCCGGGAACGTCAACATGTCCTAAAGGAAGCTAAATAATCCAGGAATACGTATGAAGTGTCAGAGGGTTAATTTGCTCGTAGCAACTGGTAGACTTGAGAAATAGAGCGAGGCGGAGCGCACGTAGGTTGCATTGGAGTTAAAAGATAAGTGAGATTTATAATCACTATTTAAAATGATTTATTGCGGCGTATAATAAGTTACAGTTTGCCGGTTTCGTAGGTTTTTCAGCAATCTTTGTACAATGGTTGTGTAAAAAATGCGTAATACTTTTGCGCGTTAAAAAGTAAAACTTCTTTGGAACAGTTGATTTTTTGCATTGCTCTTTTGCGTTTGTTGTATTATATGATCGGTTTTATGATTAGAAATTGTTCAAAACGTTTGTATTTTTACAATTATTTTTGTTTACCTCATTCTTGACTGCTAAGGAACAAATTAGGCCTACAAACATAACTATATTTTAACTATCATTAACTATCTTGGACTCTTGGTCTGAATTATCGATATTTTGTCTTGGACTCTTGGTCTGAATTATCGATATTTTGTCATACAAGTTTGAACTGCAATTGGTTTATAAATATATAGACCTAGTGACGGTGTGAAAGCATAGATCATGAATAATAAATAGATCTTGCATCCATACGGCAGCAGTGTGGCGAAAATTAGGTTGTCGGGAAAATAGTGCATGATCGCGCCGCGAGGTAGCGCTGGGGAGAAATCATTGGTAGCATTGGTGTTGCACACAGCTTCCGTCGTTTCCCCAATAGACATCGCCACTATCGTCGAATTTCCACTGGAACGAAATATTGCATTGGATCGGAGTTCTATTAGGTTATCCAAATACAATGGTGAAAGTGAGTGAATTTTTAAATGAACAATAGCATAGTTTTGCCTAAATGGCTCAATTAAAAATAATTCTGATTAAAATTGATTTAAGTTGGAATATGATTAAAATGTTTGATCTTTTGTTTTGTTTCCCAAAATGTATTTCAGGTTTTCGAGTATAATACTAAATTATTATGCTCTGTACATTTACCATGTTAAATATCTCTAACGTTATAGACTCATATATATAGATTGTTATTTTTAGGCCTAAGTAATTTCTTTTGAAGCACGAGATAAACAAAAAGAAATGAAATAATAAACGACAAATAAAACCTGGTCTTGTCCATTAGCTTTAATACTTCAACAAAAAATGTTTAATTATTTAAACGTGTGTCCAGTTAATGACAGTATAATAAGCAAGCGTCTACTGGTTCCCTACCCTACGTTAATACAGTGCTATTGATATGAATAATATGGATCACTGACTCAGGTGGCGGAATAGGGCTAGGAGAGAGCCGGCGGTGACACTGTTCCCCCCACCACAAGAAGGGCTTTCCCGCCACGTTGTTGTCACTGTTGTCCGTTGCCATTGTAATTGCATTTAGTTGGCGCGTCCGCTGTATATTATATTATATAAAAACGCTAAATTTTTAAATGACTATTACTCAGAATGGAATTAATATATTTGGAAACGATTAAAGGTAGTAATTCTACTCACTATACTGCTTCTTTTGGTGTAAGACAAAGTAAAATTCCAAAGTTTGCATTTTCTGGGACCCTTACCACTTACAAAAAAGTTAAAAACATCTATTTTGTACGGCCTATATCTCGGAATCTATTAGAGATAACGCCATAAACCTTAAAGTAAATTAAAACCTAGACCTTTATCTTTAAGTACGTGCCAAATTCAAGTACAGAAAATGTTGTTCAAGAGCTACAGCGTTTTGGAAAAAACTTGCAAGCTAAAAACCTGGAAATAAAAAAACGCTCAATTTTTAAATGACTATTACTCCAACTGGAATTAATATATTTGAAACGATTATAGGTAGTAATTCTACTCACTATACTGTTTCTTTTGATGTAACAAAATATAACATTTATAATCCAAAGTTTGCATTTTTTTCGGACCCTTAACACTTAACAAAAAGTTAAAAACACCAGTTTTGTCCGTATATATCGGAACATTATATTATTCAAGTGATGGCCTCTTTAGAATTGTTTGTTTTTTTCACAAAGTGTTGAAAGGTTATGATGAATATAAGAGTAGTTTTGACATGAAAAGTTGCATAAATTATGGTATAGACAAAATCACTTTAGCGGTAATGTAGGCCTATTCCGTGAACACTCGTGAATTAAAATTAATAAAGGTGATTGGGTTTTTGATTTTTTTTAAATAAAAAGTTTTGATTTAGCAAAGAAAATAACCATTGCAGAAAACACTGCCTCTGCAGGCCTATGACAAAAATGAAATAAGGTTACGTCACATGTAGGCCTGTAATTCTATTTCAAGTAGCATATGTATACTGCAACAATAAAGGAATATGTTTAAACAGACATAATTAACTTGTTTTTGTAACTTTAACTATAAAATATACTATAGTACTACTACATTACTATATAGTTTGTATATGTTTACAAACTGGAAACATACTGTGACTCAAGACTCTAAGTTAGAACTTAAGGCTATATTTTTTAAACGGTTTTATTTCGATTTTACAAAACAACTTAAATGATGTAACAAATTTACATGTTTACATGCTATTTTTTTAAATGTAGTCCGGGATAGTGAACAGGTACCTTGGCTTCTTATGAATTGATTATATTTTAATGTAGGACCTACTATTTACAATATGTTATTATAAACATACAGTATTATGATATAGGCTACCAATAGTATTAAAAGTCTAAAGTAAAGTTGTAAAATTGATTATACGGTGTTTAACAAACGAAACATAGCCCGCTTCTCAATGCTATCGCTGCACAGCGGAGCCCTTACAGTGGTGGGGCTAACTTGAGAGCGCCGGCTCGTTCTCGCAACACGGAGTCAGCGATCCAGTCTTCTGTCTTAGTAGTATCATTGTATTTGGATAACCTAATAGAACTCCGATCCAATGCAATATTTCGTTCCACTGGAAATTCGACGATAGTGGCGCTATCTATTGGGGAAACGACGGAAGCTCTGTGAAACACCAATGCTACCAATGATTTCTCCCTAGCGCTACCTCACGGCGCGATCATGCACTATTTATAATCGCACTCTGCTGCCGTATGGATGCAAGATCTATTTATTATTCATGATCTATGGTAGTATATATCTGTGCACTGTGTACGCAGCGCATACGTGCACATCTATGACGTATCCGACGGAGAGAGTGGAAATGATTCTCTCTCTTTTCTTCTCGCACTGCTCATGCGTGTCAAACGATTTTCCCCCTCTTTACTTGTAAGAGAAAATATTTAGCAGATGATAAATAGTTACTTTGCATATCGATTTTCTCAAAATTAAATTAATATTTCTTTTCGAAATATTTTTCAAATGTTTTCACTGTGGTCTATAATTAATTATTTAGCTGAAACAATTCTATTTATGTTTAAAATCAGCTGACGTAAGTTAGTAGGTTTAGTGATGTTTTAATTCGTTTCTTGAGTAAATTTCAAACAATAATTGAGAAAGAGCAACCTTTTAGAAAAAAAATACGTCTGAAACCCAGCTAAACTGTCTAACTGTGAATGACAATTTATAGAGTTTTCTGAGAGAAAATACGAGATTGGCTCAGTGGGAATTATTTCTAAATGTCCTTATTTAATAAAACTGAACTACTTGAATTAAACACTTGTTTTTAGATATTTTAAGGACACCATTGCCTGAAACCAACTATTTTCCTTTTTCGTGAACTTTTTGTTTCACGTAAGCTAACCCCTCTAGGCTACAAAGTTTCAATACATTTATTATTTTACTTAGAAGAAGCTACAGGCTGAAATTTTATACGTATTATTTTTACGTGATATACGCGAAAACAAACCATTTAGGCTACATTTCGATTACTCAAGTCGGAGGGTGAAATGTGATACCGTGCCTCGAAATATCAATTTTTACACTTGCTACGAAGCTATGGACCTGAAACTTGGCACATATTGCTAAACATGAACTTTTTTCTTTATTTTCACCAGTAGAACACGTCCTGAAAGTTTCTCGGTTTCTTTATGAATCACCCAAAATGTAGGATAGAAACATTGCGTTTCGGTAATTCGCGTTTAAGGGGAAAATATTTTGGTAAAACGTGCTCATAGAATAAATTAACCTCAGAATAAGATTTTTTTTTTATTTTTACGTTTGTTCAAGAGTTATGAGGAACAAACTGTCGATGGTGATTTTTAGCGCTTACTGTGTGTAGGCCGATATTACTGTACAAAAAGATTGATTCGGGCGAAACTCGCGATGGGTTTTTCGTGCTGGGAAAGCGTATATGAAATCCTTTTTTGAATTTGGAGTAATGGTAAGCCTCAATATTTCTCCAACATTCATTTCTTTCATTTATACAAATCTGTATGAATCAAATAAATAACTGTAAGAAGTACTAAAACTGTAAATTAGAAATAACGTAATACGGTGTAATTTAAAACAAAAAACTCAAGCTTAAATATCTACTCTGTCTAAACACGTTTAACTTTATACGAATACTAGCTGACCCGTACGGCGTTTCCCGTGATGGTTGGTATTTTCAGTCTTTTTAACGTAATTGTATTCTTTTTAAGTGTTCAGTCAGTGAGTGGTATTTGGCTTATATATATATTTATATAGATCTAAAACAATAAAAGCACTATTGTCATAATAATAAAAGATCTGAAATTATGATTGTAGTAACTTTGATCCCCCCAAACCCCTCCTAAAATTTCAAAATTTTGTATACCCTTTCTTAGTGAGCACCTATGGAACTAGAGGAAGCTACATGCCAAATGTCATTCCAATCCGTTAGGTAGTTTGGAAGAACTCGTGATTTAATAACTTTGATACCACCAAACCCACCCTAAAATTTCAAATTTTTTAAAACCCTTTCTTAGCGAGCGCCTATGGCCCTAGAGTAAGCTACATACCAAATTGCATTCCAATCCGTTTGATAATTTTGGAGAAATCGTGATTTAGTAATTTTTACCCCCCAAACCCCCCTAAAATGTCCAATTTTTTAAAGCCCTTTTTTAGTTAACACTTTGTCCTTAGAGGAAGCTACATACCAAATTTCATTTCAATCCGTTCGGTAGTTTTGAAGAAATCGTGATTTAATAACTTTGATCTCCCAAACCCCCCCCCCCTAAAATTTCGAATTTTTTCAAACCCTTTCTTAGAAAGCACCTATGGCCCTAGAGGAAGCAACATACCAAATTTCATTTCAATCCGTTCCGTAGTTTTTGAGAAATCGTGATGAGTGAATCAGTGAGTGAGTGAGTTAGTCGTATTTCGCTTTTATATATATATATAGATATAGAAGTTGGTATTTACCAGATCGTTCATGAGACTCCAGCAACGAAAACATATTCGAGACTTACCTGAAAAAATAAACAATAATTAGATCGTGGTATTGTGATTTAATTTAGAAAACATACTTAAAGGTTAAAGTAACATAAATAGAAACACTTTATAACTAAGATGTAGTTAGATTATTGCGGCTCGTCCATGAAGATGGAGACTTTGTCGTTGAAAGGCGTTTGAGTTAGTAAACGTATTAGTTGTGATATTTTGTGATCAAGTTTTATTCTATCAAGAATATCTTCTTCTCACAAGTCGAGCTCAATATTCAGGTTGTTTCAGGAAGGAACGGGAAAACTTTCAGGATATGTTCTACTATTGAAAATAAAGAATAAATATAATTTAAACGTAGGTTGGCAAACGCTTCGTTTTCCAGCCATCCACCATTTTGTTTTTGTTTTTACAAAATACTTAATATCTTTGGATGTAGGAAAATATTGAGCACACATTTTGGATACATATTTGGTATGACATATTTTAACTTTGCACAGAAACCAAAACGTGTGAAATATGTTTTCAAAATAGAGGCCGTTTACAATTTTTAATGTAAAATGTCTGGAAAACCGCTAACTTTACAAACAGAACTAAACATTTTTTATCTTGGTAGTTGTACATAATACACATAATTTTTTTAGTTTTCAGCCAATAACTCTGTTATCGTTTACATTACAGAAATAATAAAAAAATCCATTTTATTATGCATATAGCCCAACTGGATTGTTATTAATTAATTACTAATTAATTTACCTTGTTTGTGAGGTGATACTGCCAAACAATCCTTAATGTTTATGAAAAGTAGTTAAACAAACAAGATAAATTAATTAGTAATTAATAAAAAAAACCTTATGTGTGTTATTAAAAAATAAAAATGTTTCCAAACAAAATTTGTTTGTAAAGTTAGCGTATGGCGAGATATTTTACGTTAAAAAATGTAAACGGCCGCCATTTTGAAATTATATGACAAATTGTTTGAACATGAAAAATATGTCATACCTAAAAGGTATAAAAATGTGTCAAATATGTTTCCTACATCTAAATACATTAGTTTGTTCAAAAACAATCATAATGGTGGATAACTGGAAACCGAAGCATATATGAACTGTTTTCTTAATTTTCAACAGTAGATCACCGTCCTAAAGGTTTCCCCGTTTTTTCCTGAACCACCCTATTTAATTCAACCTCAAACCATAATGTTTTATTTCCACGTTTGTTGGTTAGTTATGAGTAACAAACCAGCGGAAACATGTTTTTCAGCGCCTACTGGATCGTAGCTAATCATGTGCTGCAAGATGCTCTGCTTACATACAAATTTAAAAGGAATTAAAAACAATTGTTAAAGGGCTTTACTTTATATTTTATTTCTTATCTCGGGTTGTAGATTCTATGACCTGATTCTAAAAATGCGAAGAGGATTGGTTAGGCTAATCTTTTTAGAAATAACTTTTAGCGTTTATTATAATTTTTTTAGAAAAGACACAAAATTGGTTCATTCCAAAGTTAATATGAGAGCATGTAATTTTAATAAGAGAAAATTTAAGTACACATTTACGTACCATGGATTTTTATTCTGTAAAAAAACACACTGTTCTATTAGCAAACCCAACCGTTACGAACACTTGAATGTCTTATCGCATTGTTTCATGATGAGATGATATGTTGGCAAATGTGGTGTTGTTGGAATCCATTGCCTCCATCATGATGGAATCGATTAAGTCCTTTATCTCGATTAATAACATTAATCCACGAATGAGTTTTGCAGTATCTTCATGGTCAGTTCTCAAATAATCATTCTGTGCGTATTACAACATAATAAAGTTAAATATTTCACAACTTGTGAATTATATAAGGTAAACTTTAAGACATAATTAAATGTGACTTCACAACGTGCAGTCCTAGATGAGATTGTATTCGCCATAGCTTATTTTATAGATAAATCAGTTCAAAATGTCTTGTGATCAATCGATTCTATGTTCGTGATGGATGATTCACTATATTTTTAACGCATTTCAACCCAATCTCAATACGGATCGATTTAAAATATTTGGTTACATTTTAGATTGTCAATTTTAAACTGTTCCGTCGTAGATGAAGTTTAAACACGCACTTTGGGTTTGCTTGGGGTTTTTATCGTACCTTTTTAGTCTATGTCCTTTACGTTAAAAACTTTTTTAATATTAAGCTCTCTTAAAAAACATAATGAAAATTTAACTAAATGAAATTCTCTCTTGAAACAAAAGTGACTTATGGTCTTAATCTAATTTGATAATATTTACTTTGGAAAGTTGAGGATGTTACAGTGCGAATGCCTAAATGGGACACAGATCGATTTGAACGAAACTCGCTGAGCGTTTTTGGTCCAGTGAAGACCGATCTGTATTCGTATTTTGAATTGCGTCGACAATATACTTGTAAAAAAGCCTCGTGTAACCACCACCTCCCCTTCCTCCTTTTAGCAAACAAAATTGAAACTTGAGCTGGACTTATGAGAAAGAAACACTATACACAATAAAATAAACACAGTTTCTCACAAAAAAAGTATAATAGCCAAACGCGTTTCGACGACCAAGTTATCATCTTCATTGACGGTTACAGAGACACACTTATAATTTACTTAATAATATACAAGCAATGTTTTTGAAGTGGGCGTGGTCAAACTATCTTATGTAACCACCAATAAGATACAGATCTGGGATATGGATTTAAAAAATTATAATAAAATTAAAAATAACAGAAACATATGTAATATACACTAATACATTTTATAAATGACGTATATTTAATGAAAGTATATACATTGTTGTATGTATAAACATTGCATTAATCGCAACATGTTATGTTCATAAAAAGACAAAAGTGAATAATTTAATACATTAGTATGATTAATGTATTATCAATTTACACAAAAATGTATCAATCAATGAATTAAAACTACTGGAACTCTAACATACAATCTTCAAAGATTAGACAATACTAAATTGTGACATTTAATAAACATAATATAATCAGACAAACAAACCATACCGTTTTTCATTTTAAAAGTATGGATTAGTAGGAGTGGGTAAGATTACACCCCTTGTTAAAAACACGTTGCCCCTATTTATATTAAGCATTGGCCGTGGCAGAATATTTGAAAATTCCGTGCATTTTTAGTAATTACTTTACAAGTTTATAATGAGCGTAGTGATAGCATTAAGGCTCGGCTCTCTACATTCAAAACGGCGAAGATGGGTACCAATTTCAATGTTAAATAACCAAAACATACCTTCACTATTAAGCATATTTTTGTGTTGTTTTTGGCAAAAAACGAAAGCTGTATTTTTTTTCTTAAAGTAAAATAGATTGTGAGTGTTGATTGCTAAAGTTTTTTGCAATATCTCTTTTTTCAACTGAGTAAAAAATTAATAAAGTTTACTATTTTTTACTATTTATATCATTCGTTTATGAAAACAATAACACGGGTTTTGAAAATGTATTCGGCAATCAACATCCGCATATGATAGTACTTCAAAATGAAAGCAAAATTTTAAATTTATTCCACGAATTAACGGAAAAAAATGACTTATTCTATAGCATTGCTCTTATGGGAATCAGATTCAATATGGCGCAGGGTAAGCGCCCCTTTAAGTCAAATCGATGTAGTTAAACAAACACCAACAGTCCACAGGTATAAATACTCCAAGTGGAATGGTATCTTGGAAAACTGAAGATAAAACTGTGGCTAGATATAGCCAGTGTAGCTGTAGACACACCCACTGAATTATGGTACACGTTGCCACTCTTTTTCTTACTTGCTAAGTCATTTTAAACACTTTACTCAATTTCGTGTCTGTCACCGTGGTTGGCCTGTCACATCATCTGAAGATGAAAGGGGTCATTGAGAAGACATGGGACACATTCTTATTTGTTAAATTACTTTCAGAAAGCCAGGTACTAATTGGAGAAATAAAGGGTAACAACAATCATTTAAAAAAAGTCTGCATAGAATAATTGTGCACCATTTATTCCCAAACTAATGGAATTGAGGCAAACGCTTGTCAAATGAAAAATGATGCAAAATTTGAAAATTATAATAAAAAAACAAAACATGTAAAAGCGTCAGGAAATAATTTTAATTAAAAGACTGGAAAGCTTTTTTTAAAATTAAGATTGGTTTAAGCCGAAAACCAACCAAGTGGCAAAACAGAGTATCCAAATCAACCTTTTTGGAAATAAACGATAACATGAAAAACAATCGTCGCATGTCTCCTACGCCGACTAGATCCGGTTTTACGTCTTCTCAAACATTCCAACAAACTAGGCAAATATTCCTTCTACCAATACTAGAAAGACCAATAAGTAAAGAGGTCATTGTCCTACGAATCAGATGAAACAAAATACTTGACAATTCCTCAACTGCAGATTGTTATCTTACAGCAATTTGAATTGTTACAAAATCTTCATAACTGTTTCGAAAACTCTGCACCTCCTCAAAACTCTTCTTTCACCGCAGCCCTTCACTCTCTCTTGCATGCATAAACGTTGGTATCGAGAAGTCGACTAACAACTGAAAAAATGCAGTGTGGCCCTTTTTGATCTCCATAATCGAGGAAATTATAAGTACAAGTAATTTACTTTTACTTTTCATTTTCTCGCATTAAAATTGGAGATATAGCCTAACTAAAAGTCAGGAAAAACAAAGATACAACTACCTTTAAATCACATTAAAATATAGGAGCATGAACTATCTTTTAATCACTTCACCCATAGATTACCATATTGTCACTAGTTTACCTTTTATTCTTGGATTAAGGGACTGCTCCAGTAAAAGAGAAAGCAACCGGCGATTCATCCTATAGCCGTATCTAAACAGTGAAATTTTTTGCAACTGAACGCTTTGCCATTGCTCATTTAAAAACATTTTTAAAATCCATCTTTTGTAATTGAGGGATGAAAAACTGTATATTCTTTATAAATTTGCGGATCTGGCTTGCAAAAGTTCAAACTTGGTACTTTAAAAATGTCACTTAAGTGACACATGAACGGGATTTAAAAAAATGTGAAACGCAAAACGGATGCGTAATGTGAATATGGTTAAAAACGAGACCTTGAAAATAATTGCATGATAAAAAAATTAACGAAATAAATGGTTTTTAATTTAACATTGCTCTTACGGGATATCAAGTTGGCTGCCACTGCAGCAGACCCTTAAGTTCAAACGAACGACTTCAATAACTATTCCAAATTCTATGACTATTTCTTTAATTAAAGACAGCCAAGATATCTAGAAACACACAAACAAGGACAGCAGACACACTGTTGTTGATGTAATCACTCAATCTATAACCAGAGTTGAGCTATCGATTAGCTGTAGGATCGACCCCGTCGTCGAAATTACGAGTATTTCATTTTCAAGATTATGTAACCCTAATTGGTTTGATTGAGCCCCCTCTGAGGGGTCAGGATAACTTGTGCGCTACAGTTAGAAGGGTCCTCTCAGAGAGGGCTTTACCTCCCTTTTTTGCTCATTTTATATAGTGCTCTTATGTATTGACAAAGGTCTGATCATAACGCTACACTGACTTCGTGTAATGTCATTGTCAAGTAATTAAAAGTAAATAAAAAATAATTGGATGAATGATTATATTGTTAACTAGTTGACCTGGCAATGCTTCACTATTGCTTGAATTAATTTTAAGGGTGGTTATTCCATTTCATCCCTTTGACTTAA
>JAGFPH010002878.1:6970-18908 GCA_018207615.1 Philaenus spumarius | reverse complement strand
AAAAAAAATAATTACTTCTGAATCCTAAAACAAGAAAAACTGAATATAAACATCAACAGAAAAATGTAAGAAGAAGAAAAGGGAAAAAGGAATGAAATAATGCAGAATCCATGGGTCTGGCCGTTTTGAGGCTGCATATCTCTCAACTAAAAGACCAAGAAAAAAACAGAGGTCAAGGTGTCATCGGAAGCAGTTAAATACTTAATAAATAAAAATTAAATTTTAAATTGATTAAAAATATTACAAATAAACGGAAAACAAGAATAATTTGTGCTGTGATAATTAAGCCTAAGGATCTGCATTCATAACATAAAAAATGTAACTTAGTTAAAATTACATATAAGTAACATACACTCACATACAATAATAAACCATACACACTCTCTCTCATACCTATATAATATACACATTCGTAGCTACAAGTTCAACATATTATAAAGAAACACAAAACTATACACAAGTATTTAAAAAAAAAGAGAAAAAACTTCCACCCCCTCTATCACATTTCTTACACTCATTTTCCATGCATCCAAATAAAATTAGAATAATAATGTATTCCTATATCAAAATCTCCAACCCAACATACATTCAACACAATCCATTTTTCAATTTCAAACGCATGAATCAGCTGATTACAACTAACAGATATTTACTTTAATATTTCCATTAACAGCTCATTCCGTACTTAAACACAATTATTTCAATTAGTACCGCCTGTGGTAGAAATTCAACCAATTGTGTTTGCAAATTAAAGTTGATTTCCAAATAAATAATTGAAATTAATTCGTACTAAAATTCTTCGAAGAAAAGATCAGGAAAGGGTAAAGAGGAAGCATGATGAAAATAATGATAATTAGTAAACATTTGAAATTCCTTAGAAGTAAACAATTCAACTACAGTATTAAAAGATAGAAAAATGTAACACATAAATAAAGATAAGCGATAATTCGATTTAAAAGAATTGGAAACAACGCCAAGTGTTATCATTTTGTTGTTTTAATATTTTCTCCGTGCAGGGAAGTTAAAGGTTTATTAGCTCATACAGCCATGGATGCGATCAAAATGCTTTCATCTAATTGTTTGAAGCGTTTTATAAGGTTAAAACATTTGTGTTTGGAAAATATAAAGCCATGACCTACAAAAATACAATTTAAAAGTAATTGTCATTGCAATCAACTGCATAAAATAACATATAAAACAACTGATTCAGAAAACCAGCTTAGCAATAAAATTTATTATGTTTTTATTTTACCTTGTCTAACGACAACATACACATATGGTGATTTGTTTTGTGCACATCTACGGCACAGCACCTTTCGAATGGTAAAAGTTTCATTCCTCTTCTGTTATAACAAGTACCGAAAACGTTACTTAAATATTCAATGTTTGTATTAATATAATGATTTACTAGGGGGCTTTGCCCCTACTCGCTCTGCTCGCCAACTCCGATCCCACCTCCGATCGCTGGGCGATCTCCGAGAGGGCCCCGTTCTACTTTATTTTTTCTTAATTTTTTGACTTGAATTCGACTTTATCAATTTGTGTGCCTGGAAGTTATGCAATACGTCTTCCTTACGTAATTCACGGCGCCTGAAAGTTATGCAATGGTCAACGCCACGCAATACATTTAATCTATTCTTATTACTTTATAATTATGAGAAGAAGTAGAAATTTCTTTTTATATAATAGAGAGATTTATTTTTCTTCTTACTGACTCAACAGGGTCTTCTTTCCCCGCTAATTTTTTGAAGTCCGTTCCCTTGGCAGAGGTTTTGCTAGATAGTAACTATTCTTATTACTTTATAATTATTATGAGAAGAAGAAGTAGAAAAACCTTTTTATATAATAGAGAGTTAGCCTTTATGTTACGTTTGTGTTTCGGAGAGTAACCTTAAAAAAGCTGGTTCTTTTTACCCTTTATTATATCTTACTAGTATATCGCATACTAAGGGTCGGCTCTAGTAAAACAGAATGCAACCTGAGACTCCAGCGTAGCGGCGGTAGGTTACGCGGATATTGCTCATCCTAAATCCATTTAAAACCCGCAATTGTTCAAATAGCGATTTTTTTAAATACCAAACTCTTGGAGACAAAATTCTTCATCTGAATGGCTTGGTAATGTTTCGCTATAATTAATAGTTACAACGTAAACAAATGTTTAAAATCACCCTATAGCGTCGGTAGGTTACACGGACATTGCTCAGCCTAAATCCATTTAAAACCCGCAATTGTTCAAATAGCGTTTTAAAAAAATACCAAACTCTTGGGGACGAAATTCTTCATGCGAATGGCTTGGTAGTTTTTCGCTATAATTAATAGTAACAGCATAAAAATATTAAAAATCAATGTTTTAAATTGTTAATAAATATTAAACAAAATGTTTTTCTTAGTTTTGGAAAAGCCATTTGCATGCATATTGGCCATAGCTCTAAAATGACATATCGTTCATAACTATCCGATCAAAAATAAAGGAAAAAATTGGATTTTAATTTAACATTGGTGTTATGGAGTGTCACCCAACATGGCCGACAGCTAGAGCCGACCCTTATTTAGACATTTCATTTTATTTACCATACTAAAATTAAGGGTGTGATTAAGAAACCTTAATGGAGAAGAAATTATAAAATATGTGTGTCGAAGTTAGACTCAGCTGGCGTGCGAAGCACGAATGGGGTTGCGTTAGTCTATATTTCAAACGTAAAATAACAAATCTAAAATGTTTAGCTTGGGCACTTGCTATGAAATCTATAGTATTTTAAATATAGCCTAAAACTGGAAAATATTGAAACTTTCAAAATGGCGTCGAGAATATTTGTTTTCGTTATTTTAACGTAAGTCACATTTAAAAACGGCGGCAAAAGTTAAATATATTTTTACCTATTTGATATTTTTCGATACATGTGTATCCTTAAATAATTTGAGGTTCAATGCAAACCTGACACCTCCGTTTCATTATTTCATGTAGTGAATTTCTACGTCAGAAAAACTTTATAAAATTTAAATTGTAAAGACCACACGGGAGAAGTGTAAACTTTGTAACACAACTTACGAGATGAGGAATCACAATGTCCATTTCATAAATGTTACCAATTAATCTATAGATTGTGTTACCGTTAACGGGTTAAGCCTATGGCGTAGGACAATCTGTTACACTTATATATCCCAACTCAAATATACCGGGTGTCCCACGAAGAGGTCCCTATTTTTGAATTAATATATTAGATACACCGAACACTCTACAAACCTGAAACTCAACAGTCCTAACATACACATATGTAAAAGAAATACACCTGAGTATCAGTTAATTCTGACACATTAGGACAAAATGGCGGGATATCAAAGAAATAGTACCTTTTCGTTAAAATAGTTTTATTTGCTTAAGTGTTACAACATAATTATTGAATTTTAACGATGTTACTAAGCACTAAACAACGTTAGGGAATTAAATATATAAGTAACTCATAAATAAATTAAATCTATTTGATCCATAAACCTTATTCAAACTGATGTCCATCGATCGCAATGCACTGATGACAACGAAATAGAAAGCAGTCATACGCTTTGCTGAACAACTCTCGTGGTATCAACAACAGTTCCTCTTCGACCAACCTCATTAGTTCATCGTCTGTCGCAATGTTATGACAATAAACCTTCTCTTTCAAAAAGCCCCACAGAAAAAAGTCATAAACAGTCAAGTCTGGAGACCTTGGGGGCCAGTCCATGAAGCTGCTGCCACGACCTATCCAACGGTTAGGAAGATTTTGGTCCAAAACTGCTTTGGCCACATTAGCATAATGCGAAGGAGCTCCATCCTGTTGGAAAAAAACGTCTTTCATCTCAGGCTGAGAAAGATGAGGATTATGTGATTGCTTAAAACTGATGCATACCTTTCTCCAGTCATTGTTTGTCGGGATATGTCATACGACAAAACACCATCCTTGGTAACAGCAGCCCAAACTGTTATACCTGTTGATTTTAATTTCTCTTCTTGTAAGATATGTGGATTTTTTGTGTTATAGTAATGACAATTATGCCTGTTTACAGTTCCTGTTCGATAAAATGTCGCTTCATCTGAAAACACGATTCCTTCATGCCATTTGCTATCTACGTCAGTCTTTTCAATTATTTTCGAACAAAATTCCAATCGTCTGTCAGGATCATCTTCAAGCAGTCAGAGAACTAAATGAGTTTTATAATGTTTGATTTTGTTCTTTTTGGCATACCTTTGGACAGATGACTTCGGTATCCCTGTAGCAGATCTCCACCTTTCTTACTGAATTAGGCGTATTTGGAGATTCCATGAAAGCAGCACATACGATTTCTTCATTTTCTATGTTGGAGGATCTATGGTATTTTTTTTGTATTGACCCCGTTTCTAGTAGGATAGTCTTCCACTTACGAATAGATTTCCTTGACGGTGGAACTACACCTGGGTACCTTTCCCTAAAACACCTTATTGCTTCATAATCATTTTCAAAGGCAATAGCCCAGGAACAACATTTCACTTTTTGCTCAGTTGAAAACGGCATGGTACATAAGACACTTTACAATGCAACTTAATAACAAATGCCAATGTTTATTACCAAATATGTTCATTGTTGTGGATACACGCAGTCAGCTGATAGATTTAAAATAGTCTAAACAGCTGTAGCCGTTCCTATTCTAAATAAAAGTAGGTTTACCCTTAAAATACGATTGCTGATTTTGTTGTTTTTTGTTTTTCTGCCATTTTGTTTGGATCAGTCAGAATTAACTGATACTCTGATTTCAAGTCTGTAGCGCGCTCTATACGTCTGTCATATAAATTCAAAAATAGGGACTTCTTCGTGGGACACCCGGTACTAAACTTCGTTCGTGGCCTAACCAGCTAAGGCACTAGCCCAAGGTGATGGACTCTGCTGGTTCGAACCTCGGCTAGACCAAAACTTTTTTCAAACAGACGGAAAATAGATCGTTTCAGAATAGAGCATTTCAAAAAATACATGACAGTAAAATCCGATTCACCCGCCAGCAAACACAGCGCCGAGGTGAGTCTAAAAAAATTTACAAGTCGTTTTTAGGACTTTTTCAGTTCGAAGCGTGCATGAACAAACTAGGCCTACTCCGTATTTTTTCTTATGTCTCAACAGGAGATTTACTGATGTCCCAACATTTGGGGTAGTCCGAATTTAATTTGTATAACAATTTCACAGATATTTTATAAACCTAGAACTATAAATCATTTTTTATTCCAAAGATTACAACCTTTTGTTTGGTCAGTACAGAGATTATGTAATTGCAGAAAACATAAGAATACTGATTCTGCAATAATATTATTAGAAATTTAACAAATTTTCACAAAAAATTATTTTCTACTAATTATTAATATACAACATTTAGGCCTATGACGGAATAAGGAACCAAACATTGTGTAAGGAACTAAATTTTTGGCGCAAGTAACTACTGTAAAACTTGCAGGTAAAATAACGTCATATCCTGTCAGCTTGGAAGCGAGCCAACCACAGTTTGCTTTACTTCCGTCCACCTTCCCTCTAACCAAGATATAAAATGCTACCTGGTAGACGAGATTCAAAACCGAGATCTTATGAAGCTCGCTGTCCTTAAGATCTTAAGGGTTGTCCTTAAAAAACCTGATAAATTAACAACTCTTAATTACGTGTGCAACGAAAAACTAAACAACAGCACCATCTGCACCCGATTCCACCGCAGTACAGAAGTAGTGTAGAAACAAGAGTTCTGGGCCAAATCTGACCTTTTGACCCCAGGTCACCTGACCCTTGCCCCCAAAGGTCAAGATAACAAATTGCCCGTGACTAATTGACCGTGACGCGATAACAAATTGAGCGTGACTAATTGTTTAAGGTCACGTGACCCTTGACCAAAGGTCACCAGATAATAAATTGGCCGTGACGCGATAACAAATTGAGCCAGATAATAAATTGGCCGTGACGCGATAACAAATTGAGCGTGACTAATTGTTTTTACGGTCGATCGAGCGTGTAATCGTAATATATACGGGTCGTTGATAAAAAGTTACGGTTCGTTCGATTGACGTCGGTATCGAATAGATTCTTGGAATCTATCGATTTCTAAGAATCGTATACGTGTTGACGCAAATAGTTCTGGTTCGTTAAGAAAATGTTACGGGTGATTGATAAAAATATACGCATGGCTGGTAAAAATATACGGGTCGTTAATAAAAAGTTATGGTTCGCTCGATTGACGTTAGTAGATGTCTATAAATACTGTTGAGTCTTGAATACGAACATCATTCTGTGATTATTTCGCTCCTGTTCTACAGTTACAACAGTAAGTATCTTAGTGTTAGTTAACTTATGTGAAACATAAAAAGTACTTTGAATTCTTTTTAAAATTAATTCTTATTATTCCAGAATATCATTTTTGAAGACTCGAGTTTAATTATCACACATTAGGATTTAGAAGAAAAACTTTCATCTCAATAATTTACAGTAAGTGTCTTGTTGTTTTTTCTTTAATTCTGTTTGCGAATTAACAAAAATATAGTTACGTGAGTTTAGTTGTAAATGTATGAATGCAAATTATTTTAAGTATTGTAAAAATATTTATCGTGGTTAATTTAAATACATCTAACTTATGATTTCAGAAATCATTATGGATAATAAATTAGGATTTTTCAAACTTACTAAAAACGCATTCGCTCCTCTTAAATCATCGGTTCAAGCTGCAGGATTAGATTTAAGAAGTGCATATGATTATATTGTGCCTAAACATGATAAGCAATTAATTAAAACCGACTTAGCTATTATTATTCCAGAACAATGTTATGGGAGAATTGCACCCAGATCTGGTTTAGCTTTAAATCATTCCATTGATGTGATGGCTGGGGTTATTGATAGAGATTATCGAGGAAATGTCTGTGTGATATTATTTAATCATTCCGATCAAGATTTTTCTGTAAAACAAGGTGATAAGATAGCGCAAATAATATGCGAAGTTATTAAATATCCAGACATTATAGAATTAGATGTAATAGACTTTACCGATAGAAATATTAGTGGATTTGGTTCAACCGGTGTGTAAAAAAAAAAAAAACAATTTCTTTTTTGGTTGTAATTGTTGTTTTTGTTTTTTTATAGTAATGGAGTTTGAAAATAATGATAATGCATCGTCTGCGCCAGCTGCTTCAAGCAGCAGATTCAACATTTATTGGTTGTTGGAGTCTCTTTGCATAATCGGGTTGAACACAGTTAACGCCTGGGAGTCTGTAATGAGCAATTTAAAATCGTATGTAAATGAAACGGACGTAGAGATGTTAAGTATTTATGATAGTCTTAAAAATGTGTGCGAATATTTAAAATACAATGTGGGTATGGATGAAAATTCACAATTGAAATGTTTAGCAGTTAGAGATAGTCAGTTTAATTTTAAAGAGTTAGTTGCGTTTTTACAAAATTTGTTAACCACCAGTGAAATTAAAGACAAGGTATTTTCTCCTCAAGCATCTCATTGTATAATTCAAATTATACGTTCTATTTTGTATAAGCAGCAACAACAGCAAGAACAACCAAAAAAGAAAAAATCAAAATTAAGTAAAAGAAAATTAAGTTCTGACGAATCATCAGATTCTGATAATGATTGCGACGAGTTTGATAAATTATTTAACGTGAAAGGTACAAATAAAAAACGAAAAAAATAAGGATGTGCCTATAAAGCAGTTATTGCAAATAAATTCGGAAAAGATAAAGAAAATAATGAAATCACCGGGTGAAACAGGTTCATATTTAGTAAAAATTGAAGTAACGGATATGAAGGATTTAAGAAATACACCTGAGAAACTATTTTGGACAAAGGTTCATAAAAAAGCTTATTTTGTGACAGATGAAGAATCAGAATCTGAAGATGTTATTGAGTCAATTGATAACATTTTATTAAAAGTCGGAAAGAAACTTTCCAAAATTCCAAATGTTCAAATCGAAAAAATTAATAATAATAAAAATACATACGGTGGATTTTAAAAATGGTTCATATTCGTTATATTATTTAGTATGGCTTTGAAACAATGATTTTTATGTATTTCAGATTAAATAATGAATAGACAATTTGAAGATTCGTCAGATGAAAATTTTCGAAAAAAACGTATAAGATTAGAAAAAATTGAAGTATACAATGAGTTTATTGAATTGGAGAAAGCTTTTAAAGGAAATCTTAAAACATTTTATTTGAAACACAATATACATGATATTAAGGATATCTGTTTGTTATTAGTATATTATAAAAATGAAATAAAACACGTTATTGAAACATGTGTGCAACAATATGATGCGTTAAAATTTAATTTAAATATTGAATGCGTTTATGTTAAACCATTTACAAATGAAAAGCAAGATAGGTGCTTTAAAACTAAAAGTTTAATTGTTTATAGATCTACAAATGTAGATAATATTTTGGAAATGGCATTTTCAAAAATCTGTCAGGAAGAGTCTGAGTATCAAGGGAAAGGTTCAGGTTGGACACTTTATTCAATCGACGGCATTTTATTAAGATTCAATAAATATCGTCCTTTGAGAGGAAGTTCGTTTTTACCTCTTCCAGTGTCTATTGTAAATAAAAAAGCAGTGATAAATGTTCAAAACTATGATGATAACTATTGTTTTAGGTGGGCGATTTTAAGTAGATATGTAAAAGATAAACCCGCTAGATTAACTTCCAAATATTTTGAATTAGCAAATAAATTTAACTTTGATGGTATCGATTTTCCTACACCTATAGCACAGATAGATAGGTTTGAAAAAAATAACAAAAACATTTCAGTAAATATTTATGGTCTTACTGAAAAAGACATAGTATATCCTCTTAGAGTCGCTGATATCGAAAAAGAAAATCATTTTGATTTATTATTGCTGACGAATGATAAGAAAATTACACATTATTGTTATATAAGTAATTTTTCTAGATTAATTAGTGCACAGTTAAATAAAATGACTGGCGCAGCATCTATATGCAAAAGATGTTTTACATTTTACAAAGGTAAAAATAAAGAAATTAAATTAAAAGAACATTTAGAAAAATGTTGGTCAAATAAACCTATACGAGCTATTATGCCCGATCCTGATTATGAATCAAGTTCAGTTTTGAAATTTAAAAATCATCATCATAGCTTTCCAGTTCCTATTGTAATTTATGCTGATTTTGAATGTTTACTGAAAGTTAAAAATGAAAGATTATCAAAATATACTTTTGTTCATGATATACATGAACCTATGAGTTTTTGTGTGTATATTGTAACTGATGCAAATGTTTTACCAATAGAAATTATTGAAAAATTACCAACAGAACCTTATATTTATAGAGGAAAAGATGCTGCTAAGAAGTTTATGGATTATGTAATTGAATTAGCAAATTTTATAGGTAAATTGTTTAAAAGTATTAAAAAATCAATGTTACCACTTACTGAAGAAGAAATATACAAATGTAAAACTGCAAAAAATTGTGAAATGTGTAATCGTTCATTTACATTGTTACATCCTTACGTACGAGATCATTGTCATTTAACGGGGAAATTTCGATCAATTTTATGTAATGACTGTAATTTAAAAAGACAGAATCAAAAGTATTTACCGATATTCATTCACGGCAGTTCAAATTACGATTCTCATTTTATTATAAAACAATTAGGATGTGATTCACAAAACATCAGTATAATACCGAATTCAACAGAAAAATATGTTTCATTTTCTAAACACACAACTAATGGCGTAGTTTTGAGATTTATTGATACATTCAGGTTTTTAAATACTAGTTTGAGCACTTTAGCAGGTCACTTAAAACCTGATCAGTTTTTTCAAACTAAAAAATTCTTTCTAGACGAAGATTTACCGTTTGTTACAAGAAAAGGTGTATATCCCTATGAATATACCAGTTCTTGGGACAAACTTGATGAAATTCAGTTACCCTCAAAAGATTGTTTTCACAATAGTATACAAGATTGTGACATTAGCGATGAAGATTATACATTTGCAGTAAATGTGTATGATCATTTCAAATGTAAAACATTAGGAGAGTATAGTGATTTGTATCTAAAAATTGATGTACTGTTATTAAGTGATATATTTGAAAACTTTCGCGCATTGTGTATCAATAATTATAATTTGGATTGCGCGCACTATCTTACATTACCAAGTTTTACATTTGATGCAATGCTAAAGTTTACGAATATTGAACTTGACTTGTTTACTGATTATGATAAATATTTGTTTATAGAAAGAGGGATAAGAGGTGGTCTAACGTTATGTGTTAAACGTTATGCGAAAGCTAACAACCCGTATTTAAAAAGTCATTACAATCCAAACGAACCCAATTCTTATTTAATGTACATTGACTGTAACAACCTTTATGGTTGGGCAATGTGTAAACCAATGCCTAAAGATGGTTTTAAATGGGAAAAAAATGTTGAAAATTTCGATGTCATGTCAGTAGAGAACGATGGTCCAAAAGGTTATATACTTGAAGTTGATGTAGAATATCCGGATACTTATCATAACGATCACAATGAATTCCCTTTTTTAGCGGAAAATAAATGTCCGCCTAATGAAAAATTTAAAAAATTGTTAACAACTTTGGAAAATAAAACTAACTATATTGTACATTATGTAAATTTAAAACAAGCTATCGCAAATGGTTTAGTTTTAAAGAAAATACATAGGATATTGAAATTCAATCAAGATGTTTGGTTGGAACCCTATATTATGTTTAATACTAACAAAAGGAAAGAAGCAAAAAATACTTTTGAAAAAGAATTTTATAAACTTTTAAACAATGCAATGTTTGGTAAAACTATAGAAAATATTAGGAAAAGACAACAGATAGAACTTGTGAATCAAGAAAAAAGATTAAATAAACTGGTATGTAAACCAACCTATATAGAGTCGATAATTTACGATGAGAATCTATGTGCTGTTCGCAGTGCAAAAGAAAGTGTGAAATTTGATAAACCAATATATATTGGTTTTAGTGTTTTAGAATTAAGCAAAACATTGATGTATGACTTTTATTATAATGTTTTACGATTAAAATATGATATAAGTAAAATGAATCTTTTGTATATTGACACTGATAGCTTCTTTTTAGAAATATTTACAGACGATATCTATAAGGATATAGTTGATTCTACTTTGAAAAGTCATTTTGATACTTCTGATTATCCTTCTGATCACAGTTCTTATTTTACTTGCAATAAAAAAGTTTTAGGTAAATTTAAAGACGAATGTAACAGCATACCTATTTTCAAATTTATCGGTTTGCGACCGAAATTGTATTCATATTTAACTATTGACAATCATGAAGAAATATGTGCTTATAAAAAAGCGAAAGGAATAACAAAACCAGTTGTAAAAAATAAAATTACCTTTGACGATTATGAAAATTGTTTAAATTATTTCACGTTAATTAGAAAAGAATGTAGAATGTTTCAATCAAAAAAACATTGTATTCAAACTATAAGTGTAAATAAAGTAGCATTAAGTGTAAATGATGATAAGCGTGTAATATGTGATGATGGAATAAATACTGTTGCTTATGGCCATTGTAATTTGTGATATTAAAAAATTGTTTAATTGTTTCAGCGTCTTATCATTTAACCTTCAACCATCCAATTATGACTTCAAGTCTTTTCGAATTGTGTTGCAGACAAGTGTGTGCACAGATTATTAATTTGGAAAATATAGACAAACTTGAATTACCACTCACTGTAAAACAATATTTGAAAACAATTTATAAGAATGTATGGTTTAGTTTAAAATGTGATACACAAGGGTACAATTATCTCTGCATAGATTTTGATAAAATTAAAAGTAAAGATTTTCTGTTGCTAATGAATCATCCTGATGAAGTACCAGAATTCGCATACGAACAGAATTACATACTATTGCAATATTATTATTATGAAAACAAATTCGTA
>JAGFPH010002877.1:135164-164839 GCA_018207615.1 Philaenus spumarius | reverse complement strand
CGAGTTTGTACGGTGCGAGCGAAGCGAAGCAATCCCTAACCTAAGGCCGCAATGTTGAGTTACAAACCCGCAAAGAGAGGTTTTCCGCTGCGAGTGAAACGAATTGGCGGGTGAGTCGAAGCTGGAGGCTTAGGTGCAATCAAATTCTACTAATATATTTCCTATACAAGGCAGCTATTCAGCGCCTTCGTGAGTAGATCAATTTCTAAAGCAATAGGTTGAAACAATAATACATCTTTATATATAATACGTGAAGCCGTTTTTTGTAAACACAACTCCTCCCTTATTTCTGGAACAATTTTAATGTTTGAGGTTTCAAAAAATTCGTCTCATTTCGTAGTTTTGCAATAAGGTTTTAGATGTCAAAAATTCTTATCCTTAATGGCGTGAGCTAATCACAAAGGTCGGGTTTTCCCCATAAGATTAACATGGAAAATATTTGAAAACCATTTCTATACAAAACAGCTGTTTATAATAAGAAACAAACTAATGCAGCTGATTTCGTGGATGTAAATAACGATGATTACAGTATTCAGAAGGTTATAAAAACATTTTACTACAAAACAGCTGTTTATAATAAGAAACTAACTAATACAGCTGCTTTGTGGAAGTAAATATTGATTTTTATAAGGGAGGAAATGAATTATTTATTCAAATTATAAAATTTACAAACTAATTTGTTTTGAACATTTAACATTATTTACCATCTTAGTTTTTAGGTTATTATTTATAACTCTTTGTTAGGTTTTTGATTAAGTGTAGACCTGAGCCTTACTGGTTCTTTTAACCTTTATTAGACCTATTACTGCTGTTATAAAATATAAGAAATAATTTGATTTAAACATTTAACATTATTTACCATCTTAGTTTTGAGGTTATTATTAATCCTACACTTTTATTATAAATAAAACATAGCATATGTTTTTAGAAGGTCACACGGGGGGTTGGCGTGCGGAGCACGCAGGGGTCTCCCCTAGTATAATATTAATTTAGGAAATTACCTCACCTCACGTCAGCGGTTCACCTGCGTGATCAAATTATTTTAATATTTCTGCTGAGCATATGATACACGTTTTATCTTAGCAGTTCAAGTGTAGGGTGTCACATCGTATGGAAAATACAAATAACTCGATCACACAGCTGTACCGCTTACGTGAGTTGAGTAATATTACAAAAATAAGGCGCTAAGTAGCTGTTTCGTGTACGATATATATTAGTAGAATTTGTTGGTACCTCAATCCCGGCTCACGCGCTGGTCGTTCCGCTTGCCGAGATTGAACTGCGATTGTGTGACCTTCGATTATGGACTGCTTCGTTTCGCTCGCAGCGGACGAATTTTCTTCGCAAGTTTGCATCCCAGCCGTCGGCATCGATATCAGGAGTGGGGGAATTGTCTTCTGCGGCAGCAAAGCGCTGCGTACCAGCTAATTAAATCTATACTATTATATACAAATGTCTGTCTGTGTGTGTGTGTGTTACTCAATCACATACAACCTGAATGGATTTGAATGAAATTTGGCACACATATACATCATGACCTGGAATAAGACATAGGCTAGAATTCTTTTAGATTAAGTTATGAAACAACCCCTAAAACAATAAATATTTATTATTATACTTCCATTAAGACTAAAGAGCTGGAAATTTGTACATTTATTTCTTACGAGATATACAGGGTGTATCAGGAAGAAACGGAAAGAATTGCAGGACGTGTTCTACTGGTGAAAATAATGAAAAAAGTTCCTATAAACATAGGTCCGAAAACGCTTTGTTTTCCAGATATCCGACATTTTGTTTTTTGTACAAAATAATTCATATCTAGAGAACGGTTTGACTGATTGAGTTCAAACTTGGTATGAAGTTTAACCTAACAATGATATACCTAAAGAACAATAAACGATTAAATCCAATCATGCGTTTCAAAATGGTGGCTGTTTGAAATTTTCAAACCTAAATTACTCCAAAACCGTACATTTTAACGAAAAATGTCAAGACACCTTTTTTGTAGCCCTTTTGATTCACTATCGGATGGTGTAACGGTCAAAACAATCGGATGAAGGATAACAGTTAAGTTATGTGTACTAATTGGTTTGTTCAACTCGGCATCCTATACAAACACAGTAATTACTATAATATTGTATGGACATTTGTTGTCATTACCTTTTAACTTAGCTATTATCCTTCATCTGATTGTTTTGCCAGTTACACCATCCGATAGGGAATCAAAAGGGCTACAAAAAAGGTATCTTGACATTTTTCGTTAAAATGTACGGTTTTAGAGTAATTTAGGTTTGTAATTTTCAAACAGCCGCCATTTTGAAACGCATGATTGGATTTAATCGTTTATTTTTTTTAAGGTATATCATTGACAGCTTAAACTTCGTGCCAAGTTTGAACTCAATCAGTAAAACCGTTCTCTAGATATGAATTATTTTGTACAAAAAACAAAATGGCGGATATCTGGAAAACGAAGCGTTTTCGGACCTATGTTTATAGGAACTTTTTTCATTACTTTCACCAGTAGAACACGTCCTGCAATTCTTTCCGTTTCTTCCTCATACACCCTGTATATAAAAATTAAACCTTATTTGTATTTTTTAGTGTACTGCTAAGGGTTGAAAATGTAACAACCCCTAAAATAATACAAATTAATCACTGCATTTGTTATTATTATTTCCACTAAGTTGCTTGAAACATTTGTCTTTTTGCTTATCCGCCTTTCTTAGCTTTGTATTTATTTCGCCTGACGCGTTTCAGGTAGACCCCATCTTCAGACGATTTGTTTGCTACTATCTATGCTCTACCAATAAATCTACCATTGTCTCCTATTTATACTTGTTCTCCTCCCCACCCCCCCTTTCAGGTTGAAAATGAGGGTGGGGAGGAGAACAAGTATAAAGAGGAGACAATGGTAGAGCATAGATAATAGCAAACAAAGCTTCTGAAGATGGGGTCTACCCGAAACGCGCCAGGCGAAATAAAGATGAAGCTATGGAAGGTAGATAAGCAAGAAGATAAATTAATTATTATACGTCCCATAAATTTTGTTTTTTTATTTATTTTTTAAATTTATTTATAGGTGAAAAGCCTGGGTGGTTATCATCGCCTGAAAAAAACTTACCATTAAGCTAGAGACCTGGAAATTGGTACATTTATTTCTTACAATACATATATACTATGTAAATCATATTTGCATTTTATAGCGTGCTGCTAAGAGGTGAAAATGTAATAACAACCCCTAAAACAATAAAAATATGTATTACTATGCGGCGAATCTTTGAACCGTGTGCGAAGCCACGGGTACTACTAGTATATATATAGATATCTATATAAACGCATACAGATGTCTAAACTAAGCAAGATAGTACACATGTTATACAGTATTATTTGATAGTTTTGACCTGCTGAATAACACGGTAAAGTTTTTTCAGAGTGGTTGTGAGACGCCATTTTGGGAAGTTAAGCAAATCTTAATTATTGATTGAAACAGGAGAATATTTTCGTATTTTATTGCTAACAATTAGGCCTATCTTGCTAAAAGAATTTGGTTGTCATGCGGTGGTAGACAAATGATTCTTGTTGTAAAAAATTAAACTTTATAAAAATACTTTAATTTTATTCGTCTGAAATTGTAGGAAATGTTAATGTTATTTTTTATATAATAAATGGTACCAGATAACTTCCACTTACTTTCTCCAAGTTGAAACGTTATACCTTCCCAAGAATATCATAGGAAGTATCAAATTACATGTTCCTAAGCCATATGGTTTTTGAGATATAAAACAACCGATATTTATGGTTTTAGGGGTCGTTTCAACCCTTAAACGCGAAATATTTCAAAATCATTTCTTAAAGTGCACCTCTATGGCCTATGAGCAGTATGTGTACCAAATTTCACGTTCCTAGGCCATATCGTTTTTGAGATATAAAAAAAAACAATATTTATGGTTTGAAGGGTTGTTTAAACCCTAATGCGAAATATTTTAAAATCCTTTCTTAGTACCAGGAACTGCCACATAATTTCTCACAAACATATTTAAATTAATTATTAAACAGATTCACTGTGATTCATAATTGTATTAAAGTAGGAGGGGAGGACACATTAAAGTAGGAAAGTAATAATTAATAAATATTATTATTATTATTATTAAAACTATTAGATCGATTTCCAACAAATTTGCACCAAACATGTCAATTAGGCCTGTATAGATACACGAAAAAATCTTTTGAGAATTTTTGAAAAACAACCCCTTTATTGACTAAAACCTCCCAAAAATCAGTTATTATTATTACCTAAACGAGCATTTTTTAGAAAGATGCGGTTTTTGCATATGGTAGGGTACATTAAGGGCTACAAATAAGCCAAATTTTATTAAAATTGTTACAGCCGTTTTTGAGAAATTTAGATTTTTCTAGTTTTTTGGTCATTTTTTGGGGGGTAAAATCCCTTAAAAATCTAAAATTTGAAAAATGCAAAAAAACTCCTGGAGATATTCTAGAACTACACCTACATAACAAATTTCATCAAAATTGGTCCGTTTGGTATGGTCTCCAGCTCTGTACACATCCTAACAGACACGCAGACAGACATCACTAAGAAACCACTTTTTTTGGGTTCAGGGAGCACCAACACAGATAATTCCACTAAACAATTTTGGGTTGTTCAGGGAGCACCAAAACAGATAGTTCCACTAAAAATTCAAATTCGTAAATTTGGACAAAAACAATACTTTCTCCATAAACTATGTACAAGGGAGGAGAAAGTAAAAATTGGCCTTGTTCATCTGCCATTGTAGCACATGTTTGTTATTATATGTTATGTATATAACTACTTTTTTCCATCTTTCGTTAATGGTAATTATTTGAGTTTAATTTAAGTTTATTTCATAAATGATTATTTTATATTTATTGGTAAACATTTAATGCTAAAAGTATGTATCATTAAAAAAAAATAAAGTTTCCTCCAGTCAATTCCATAGAATTAAAATAATTACATATTGCATTTAAATTTAATATTTACTGATTAATTCTTAAGATCCTCGTACAGAACTCCATCAATTTTAATACCGTCACATAACACATACTTTCACCATCCCACACGTAGCCCACGCATTCTGCATTGTTGCTAAGCGCTCGACGCTAAATCGATCGTAAGCCCCGATAAATCGTTCGAAGCTAAAGTACCTTTTGATTGGATGTTTCTAACTTTCGGCCTCGATGAATGAAACCAAGTGTGCAGAAACAATCCAGAGGGGTCGAGTGGGGGAGGGGTGGTGGCGCCAATCTACCCCGAAATAGTCTGCAGTTTCGTGTTACACGTGTTTTTACCGAAATGTGATGTAATCGTATCAGTTACTTGATATCTCAGTGGTTCCACATACGTTTGGAAATTACATTTTAATTGAATTAGTCCGTTTATTCTTCGCTTTTACGACACAGGAATATCACTGTACATTATCGAATGGACATGTAATTATTATGTTCATGAAATAACAGGAAATTATGAAATTATGCCAAGGAAAGTCAGATGGTTCATAATAGAAAACAAAAATAAATTTCGTTTTTCTATACTTATCTATACTAATATTATAAAGAGGTAAAGTTTGTTTGTTTGTTCGTATGTAGGGGGTAATCTCTGGCACTACTGAACCGATTGAAAAAATAGTTTTACTAATAAAAAGCTACACTATCCCTGAGTAACATAGGCTATAATTAATTTCGATAAAATCCTTTTATTATTTCAATATTTGTAAATTTAGTCGGAAAATATTCTTAGGTTAGGCCTAGAATGATAAACCAACACATGTATTTACATTTATCACCATAGCAACCAATTGAATAAAATTACAGATAATATAGCTACTACTGGTCAAATATTTCCATTAACAGCTGATTTCAAAATTTGAAGCAACTATTTTTGTATTTCTAGCTTTTAGGTTAGGGTTTTAAAATGTAGACTTGAGCCTTGCTGGTTCTTTTAACCATTATTATAACTGCTGTTATAAAATATAAGAAATATTTAATTTGAACATTTAACATTATTTACCATCTTAGTTTTGAGGTTATTACTAATCATACACCTTTATTATAAATAAAACATAACATATGTTTTTAGAAGGTTCCATTGGGGGTTGGCGTGCGAAGCACGCAGGGGTCTCCTCTAGTAATATTATAAAGAGGTAAAATTTCTTTGTAGGTAGGGAGTAATCTCTGGAACTAAGGAACCGATTGAAAAAGTAGTTTTACTAATAAAAAGCTACACTATCCCTGTGAGTAACATAGGCTAAAAATAATTTTGATTTAAGGGTGGAAACAACCCCTAAAACAATAAGATATCAATTGTTTTACTTTCCTTAAAGCTAGAGACCTGAAATTTTGTACATTTATTTCTGGCAATATACATAGAAAAATTAAACTAGATTTGCCAGTTGTCGCGTGCTGCTAAGGGGTGAAAATGTGTTAAAAACCCCTAAAACAATAAAAATAGTTGCGTTATTTCCCCTTAAAGTTAGTGAGCTGATGAAAATTTTACATTTAATTCTTACGAGGTACATAGAAAAAGAATCATAGATTTACATTTTGTCGCGTGCTGCTAAGGGGAGAAAATGTAGTAACACCTATATACAAAATTTATATTGTTATACTATCCTTAAAGATAGAGAACTGAAAATTTTTCACTAATTAATTTTAAGCGTTTTATAGGAAATAAAATAAGTAATAACACGAGTAATTTAAATATTTATGTCTAATTGGTGAACCTGTGGGAGGGGGTAAAACACCTTTACAATAAAAATATATTGTTTTACTTCCCATGATTGACAAATTTGTTTCATAAGCGATAAAATGTTTGCATTTGCTTCACAGCAAGGGGGCGGAGCCCTCTAGTATTTTACATTTTCATTCTGCTAATTATTAGCTTTAATTTGATACTACGTTAATACTGATTGATGTTATAACAAAAAAAGTTACGTGAGTAAGTTTTCACGCACTGTCCTTATTTGCTATTTTATCTCACGATACAGCTTAATATAACCTAAGTACTACATATTACTTATAAATAAACAAAAAACCTCACGTCCCTTTCAAATCCATGCTAGTATCAAAAAGAGGAAACATTTTTTTGTTTGTTTGTTTGTAGGGGGTAATCTCTGGAACTACTGAACCGATTGGAAAAATAGTTTTACTAATAAAAAGGTACACTATCCCTGATTAGCTATAATTCATTTTGATAAAAACATTTTTTATTTCAATATTTGTAAATTTAGTCGGAAAAATTCTTAGATTGGGCCTAGACTGATGAATCAACACATGTATTTGCATTCATTACCATAGCAATCAATAAAAAAAAAATAACAGATAAAACTGCTGTTTGCTCCAATATTTCCATAAACAGCTGATTATAAACTTTAGAGCAATTATTTGTATTTCTAACTTTTAGATTTGATTTTTAGCCTTGCTGGTTCTTTTAACCTTTATTATAACTGCTGTTATAAAAATATACGAAACAATTTGATTTGAACCTTTAACATTATTTATCATCTTAGCTTTCTGGTTATTATTAATCCTACAACTTTATTATAAAGAAAACTTAAGATAATTATGTGTATAGAAGCTTCCAAGGGGGGTTGGCGTGCGGAGCACGCAGGAATAGCCTAGTCTCCTGTATTTATTTTGTAAAAAAAGTTAATTCTGGTACGAAATATCTCAAAACATGTATACTTCCGTTCAAAAAACGTGTTTTTGGTTATTCGATTTTTTTTCTAACGAACTTATCCAACCGAATTGACGAAAACCAATTTGTGTATCAAATTTAGACTAAATCGGACCTAAAAGAGGTCGCTAGAGTGCTAACATATATACATATATATGTGTATTGTTAAATAACACCCATACAATACAATTGTGTGTTCTGGGGACAATGATCGGTGTTCACTTACCACTTCCGAATGTAGGTCCAGTAGGTGACCATAAGAGTTACTGCAATGTTCCTATGGAAATTCTCTAAAAGTTTGTGTGCAACAACGATTTCAGTTATCATCAACAACTTCAGTGAACGTTACTTCTAAATTCGGATGTTTGACATCCAACAACTAAATAATTGCACCGTGTACTATTGTTTTGCAATTTATAAGATTTGACAAAATTAATTCAAACTCACCTTTCAAAACGGCGTAGTTATAATTGGACTGTAACACCATATCGTTCCCTTCCAGTCTGTAGCGTATCCTGAAAGTGAAAAACAAACAATAATATCCAACAAATAATGAACTGAAATGTAAAATAAATTTCCGTAAGTTTCCAAATGTATTTCTTTAATACAGTTTCGGTTACACTAAAAACATACTTACGCTAACCCAAGTAAAATATGTTTGAGAATGTATTATGCTTGACTTGTCAAGAACCCCTTTTATTGATTACAGGAATTTGATACACTTAAGAATGATATGATACATTTTTAACCTATTTTTATTTTGTATGATAATGTATGCATGTTTATGTTTAGAGATTATTAGTGTATAGTATTTACAAACCTTATGTTAACTTAAAATTCATTTTTGACCATGTCCATTGTACTGAATGTATCGAATTATTATTATTTAGGATCAGGATATTTATCTGTTTCTGTGTAGAAATTATTACTGATGTAGATTATTTTGTGGATCAACTCATATAAAAGCGAGTGTACGTGAGTACGTGAGTAACAGTATAATATAACATCTGAATTCACCCATGTACATTTAAACACAACCCAGCTTTGATTATACTTTGGGGCTATGTTTACAATTTCAATCAATAATATTGTGAATTGTGGAACTTTTTTTTATATGAGTTGTAAAACTAATCTATATTAATATTTTTAAGAGGTAAAATTTGTTTGTTTGTTTGTATGTAGGGACTACTGAACCGATTGAAGAAATAGTTTTACTTAAAAAGGTACACTATCCTTGAGTAACATAGGCTATAATTCATTTTGATAAAAAACATTTTTATTTCAATATTTGTAAATTTAGTCGGAAACATTTTTAGGTTAAACCTAGACTGATGAATCAACACATGCATTTACATTTATTACCGTAGCAACCAATTTAATAAAATAACATAAAACAGCTGTTTGCTCCAATATTTCCATTAAATGATTTCAAACTTTGAAGCAATTATTTGTATTTCTAACTTTTAGGTTATGTTTTTATTAAAGTGTAGACCTGAATCTTGCCGGTTCTTTTAACCTTTATTATAACTGCTGTTATAAAATATACGAAATAATTTGTTTTGAACATTTAACATTATTTACCATCTTAGCTTTGGGGTTTATTATTAATCCTACACATTTATTATAAAAAAAATCATAACATTATTATGTGTATAGAAGGTTCCAACGGGGTTTCCCTTAGTTTAATATAAGTTTCGTGTTTAACAGTATTCTAACCACATCGAAGTGAGTTGTACTACTGTTTGGACAAAAGTCAAAACAAACCCAGAATAATTAAACAAGGAAAATAAAAGTGATAAATATTCATGGCAGGCAAGAAGCGAGGGAGACATGAAATGATAACTAAATTTCGTCATGGTATTGGATTTCCTTGCTTATAAATATTCAAAGGATTTAATGCAGATGTTGTGATTACGGTATAAACCTCCTTAAGTCATACTTGCTGTTTTGAGTAATTCTAAACAGGCGCTAAAGTGTTGGTTGTTATCGCAAAGTGGTATTGTATCTACTGTCTCCCTTTTACGATAAATGCTTGAGGTAATAATTTCTATTTGAGATAGTTAAATTAACATACTGCAAATGTTTGAAGAATCAATCATTAGGTAATATTTAAAGTGTAAAACCATTAATAACTGCTAATTATTTATTACTAGCAGACCTAGCAATACTTAGATATTGCTTGATTTAATTTAAAGGGTAGTAAAGTTACTAAATTTCATTACATTGACTTTAGTAATCGAATTGAAAAATGGTTTTTATGCCATTTAAGAATATTCTACACAAATTTAGATTTATAGTTTGTTAACCTTTATAGATTATACAGTAAACCTTTTGTTTGATTTTACCTAATCTAAAAAACTGATAGTTGTGAAGAATTGTAAAATCCCTGATTCTAAATTAGCCCAATTGGTTGCCTAACCTAAAATTGTTTTGGTTCATTCTAGTCCGAACCTAAAGTTATGTTCAGTTTTTGATCCAACTCACCTGTTTTATGTACATTATGATGTAACAACCAATGTTTGAATTGAATTATAATTTTGTAAGCATTTTTCGTTGATTTTTGTTTATGTTTGTTTTTAGTTTGTCAATGTAACCTAAAATTTCTAATGCAGGCTACTCTTCAAATTTGCTAAGTAATGTTGCTATGGTAATGAATGTAAACAAACATTACGTGTTGCTAAGCGTTTTATACGAACAGCTGTTTTTGTGCGCTATGGTCTTGAGTCCATACAAAAGAGGCTGTATAGATTTTTTTCCAAATTTGATCGTTTTTCGGGAAACTTTCAAATTTTTCTTTATATAAAAACCTAGTTCGGTCTATTACGAACATTTTAAAGCAAAAAATAGCCAAATTGGTCCAGCCGTTCTTAAGTGATATACGAAATAATTTGATCTGAACATTTACCATTATTTACCATCTTAGCTTTGGTGTTATTATTAATCCTACACCCTTGTTATAAAGAAAACATAACATGATTATGTGTATAGAATGTTCTAACCGGGATGGCCTGTAGAGCACGCAGGGGTTCCCCTAGTTAGTTAGTAATTTGTACTACCATCGCAATTTCGAATGTTGTAATTTCCCCTAGTGTAGGATATAATATGTTAGAAGATATGCTTTGATGTTATAAATACAACCTTTTATCATCAATATATTTGTTTATACAATTTTAAGAAGTGATACCAATTCGTTTTAATTCGGAAACATTAAACATCTTCATATAACATATACACATATTCTATTATTAATTTCTTCAATATAATATTAATAACTTCTAAATAACTTGATATGTCAACACGAAAAAAAGCAATGAAATAATAATTATATTAAATTGCTCATAAATACAAGCAAAAAATATAATGACTCATGACACAGTAAAGTATACAAAGACTGAAAATCGGCCGTCCTAAGACAAATCCAATGCACACGATGTACTAATATATTTAGCCACACCTCCAGTTTTGTGTAATCCGGGATTATGCATCATTTAACTTAATTAGTTCAGTTCAGGAGGCATTGTTGCGCACCACCCGACGCCACCGCCACCTGGCCGCGTTACATGGAACTATGAATTGCAAACTGCATGTTTTGTCCCTTCTAATCGATTTAAATTTTTCATTTGAAGTCGAATATATATAGTTCCATTGTGTAAAGAGTCTGGACATTGGGTAGTTTCTTTCGACCAACCAAACAAAATTAAATTTTTATATTAATATGGACGCACAGCAGCGACAATTAGAACGGGCGTTTACACAACTCCATGACGTTGTTCTATGGTTCAAAAGAAACGTAAAACGTCGTATAACAATGGGTATATTTTGTTGCGTTTACCTAGTGTCTGTCTGTATGCAATTGTTACTTAAAAATGAATATTAAGAAAACTGCTGAATGAATTTAAACCAAAGTTTGGTTGAATGTTGCCCTTGCTCGGCCCTAGGTTGACAACAATATTTCAGCAATCATCTCCTTCCGTTTCAAAATGGCAGCCATTTTCATTTTTCAATTTAAAATTCCTACAAAACTACCCATTTTATGAGTTATAATAATAATTTTTTGTTAACCTTGTTCTATTTTATTTTAAAATTTTTAACATGAAGGACTGGTTTGACAAAAAAATCATTCAGTCCTTTTTTAAAGAACAGTAAATTCGCTAAAGTTTTACTACAATTAAAATCATCATCCTGAGGATAATACTTTTTGAATTACATTCATTCAAATTTCTAGCAAATTTTCAAAAATTTTTAGTTTTTAGATAGTATTGGCGTTTTTTCACTGAGAAACAAGTAGTTTTCAGCAAAACTGATAACAACTAACTCTAAAGTAGAGAAATGTAACTTTAATATGTGACCAAAGTGGAATTTCTACCATGAATAGCTTCTTAAATAATACAGCTGTTTGAATTTTGGGTACACTTCCAAGAAATAAATAATATGAAATGTAAAAAAAAATTCTAATTTAAAATTAACGTTTGGTACAAGGGTACAATTACTTTCAATCGCATCCAATTACATGTATTTTATATAAAAAGAGTTTATATTTAGGAAAACTCAAAATGTTACATAAATACTATTTGAGTTACAGCCATTAAAATGTCGATAAATTATTCAAAAATTAAAACAAAATTAGTTTTTAGAGAGATTTTGCCTTTTTTTACTGTGAAACGAAGGTGTTTAAGCAAAATGTATAAGGACTAATTTTAAGTAAATTAATGTAACCAAAGTGGCGAAAATTAGCTCTACGTCATGCTTTCCGACATCCACACAAACCAAGGTGCCATTGTAATTGGATGGGAAACATTGAGTTGACTAAAATTACATTTTCTTTTCGTTCGTTATTAAGAATACTGTACTGCGTTATAAATGTATACATTAGTAACAAATATGTATATGTACATAATACGGATGTATTTATAACATAGGAGTTGTAGTAGTTTTGTACTTTTATACACATGAATGCAAATTTCTTTAAAATGTATAAAAGTGTGTTTAAAATTGTCCTCTTTTTTGCATAATTCGGCTCCTCCTTTTGTAGCCCAAGTGTCCTCCTTGTAAAAGTGTTCTTCTGGTCACCCTATGTGCGAGTGGAATGAGTCTGAAGGCTCAGGGCTTCGGCGGAACGGAGACCCTACCCCAACTGAAGATCGCGTGGTTCGCCCAACTACGACGCTAATAAACTGAGATACAAGATTGACGAGAAATCTAAGGGTCACATTAACTAAAGATCCGAATTTCTAAATCCACTTATAACCGATCATTATAAACAGTAGACAAGAAAAAAAATAGAAAACAGTTTTTACCTGATCCTAAGCAAAATAACTCCCTACACTTTCTGGTTGTGTGCATTTAGAGGTTTAAAAGATACTCAAAATATGCACTTTTTCATCCATTTAATGTCTTTACAATGCACTGAAGAAATTTTAAATAGTAATTTAACTTCATGTGACATAAATCATGCATGAAGTACTTACATTAATATCCCGTTTATAATTTCCGGGAACATGTTCCCGCACCCTGGTAATCTCTAGGAGCAGCGCGTCCTGTCGGATGCACGCGGATTTACTGCTTTTGAAACTTCTAAATATCATTAAAATACGAGACTGTATTATATATATAAAACGTTTGTTAATTTCTAACTATTATAAGTTCTGTATTTATGTATGTAACCTAATGCATGAGTAGGCACTTAAATGGTTGAACGATGCAAAGTTTTAATTATTGTTGTTCTACTTTTAATATTGGATGTATTATATAAATTGTAACAAACCTGTTATTCGTATTATATACTGGGTGTCCCAACATAACATTACAATTTTTAAACAGCTGTTATTTTATTTAGACTGTTGATTGTCCCAACAATTTAAGAACACAGCTGAATAAAATATGTTTAGCTGTTTAGACATTTCAATAAACATGGAGCAGTGGACACTTCAAGATCGTGTGTTTGTTATCGATCATGTTTTTTTAAATAATGAGCCTATGACTGCTACGCAACGGTTATTTCGTAACAAGTTCCATGTTTCTCGTCATGGTGCTGTTCCTTGTAGGAATACTATTAAAAGTTGGATAAACGATTTCAGAAAATAGTACAACTGCAATAAAAGTAAAACCAACTTGTAAGCCTAGATCTGTACGTACTCCAGACAATGTTGAAAATGTGCGCGTATCTGTTCTGTAAAGCTCAAATCGATCAATGCGGAAACAATCTGCCGCATTAATAGTTTCAAAGACAAGTTTACAACGAATTTTACATCTTGATTTATATTTTCATCCCTACAAGTTAGCAGTTGCATAAAATAAAAATTCAATCCTGTTGATCCTGAATTACGTTTTATTAGCTAATTTCCATAGCAAAAATGAGCTATTGCAGTGGCCCTTATGGTAAGACCCAAGGTCGGGAGTAGAAAATGAGCACCGATCATGGCCCCCAGAACAGGTTTTGGGGTATCATAAAAATCCTTTATATTTATATATTTATGTATGTATGTGTGCGCACTCTAACGGACGCATTTTACGTCCGATTTGCACCAAATTTGGTACACACGTTGGGTTTCTAAGTCGCTTGAACTGGTAGGTTGGCCAAAAAAATTGACCATAAGTATACAAAATTTTTGACCGGAAGTAACTTTGTGCATATATGTGTGCGCACTCTAACGGACGCATTTTACGTCCGATTTGGTCCAAATTAGATACACAGGTTGGTTTTCTAAGACGTTTAAACGAGTTTGTTAGCCAAAAAAATTGACCTGAAGTAGAACACATTTTTGACCAGAAGTATCATGTATATAATTGTGCGCACTCTAACGGTAGCATTTTATGTCCGATTTGGTACAAATTTAGTACACAGGTTGGTTTTCTAAGACGTTTGGACGAGTTCGTTATCCAAAAAAATTGACCGGAAGTCGACCAAATTTTTGATTGGAAGTAACAATTTTTTAGATTTTTCGTACTAGAATTAAATTTTTTTGATGTTTTCTTTAAAAAAATAGACATATACGAAATAATTCTGCACATTTAGTTTTTTTACGCGACCTTATAGCCCATCTGGTTCCCCAAAAACAATCAAAACGTAAAATACCGTAAAAGTACCAGAAATATGGCAATATATTTTTCACATGCTGGCAGCACCTTCGTGAGTAGATCAATTTCCCAAATAGTTATTTGAAACTCAAAAACATATATAAATTTCATTTTGAAAATTCGCTCAACTCACGTCAGCGGTTCAGCTACGTGGTCGAATTATTTTTTGTGATCGATTATTGCGCCTAATTAATCACGAAAACATTTTGCAACGTTTAATAATGTTTGATGAAGTTAATTTTGAGCTAAATGGTAACGTAAACAAGCAAAATAGTCGTTACCGGTCAAGAGAGAATCCTGGGGAAACCCATCAACGACCTCTGCATAGGGCAAAAGTAATGTATGGTGTGGTGTTGCTAGTTTTGGAGTTATAGGGCCTTATTATTATTATTATTTTTTTTTTTTAATGGTGAAAGAGTAAAGATACTGTGAATAAAAAACGGTACGTTGAAATGATTCAGAACGTTTTAGTTCCACAATTGCATCAGTTTGGAATAGAAATGACCTTGTTGCGGTACGAGCTACTGTGCACACGGCAGATGTGTCAACGAGTGTTTTACGAAGACTGTTCCCGGGGCATCTCATTTCACGGTTTGGTGATGTCGCATGGCCTTCCCGGTCGTCGGATCTAACTGCTTGTGATTTTTGGTTGGTGAGGGTACATAAAGAGGAAAGTTTTTATTACAAAACCTCACACAATTGCCGATTTAAAGAACTGCATAGGAAATGAAGTTGCTGCAGTACCATTGTCCATGGTACGTCGAGTAATGGCAAATTTTCAGAAAAGATTAGAAACATGTGTGGATGTTGGTGCAGAACACCTAAGTGATGTTATATTCCGTAAATGAAAATGGCGTAACTATGTTCATATTTTAAATATTTGAATAAATTGTAAATACTATGTACTGCGACTTCCAACCTTTACAAGTTGTCACTTCCCCTGATAATCATCTCTGGTTGAGTGTCGGTGGTGAACCATCTTGGTATTAGTTACGCAATCTCTTCTGTCTTTAGACACAACTCAAGAAAAAGTGCATCACCCTTAATACAATATTATATGGGGTGTACAAAAGTCTCGCTTTGGTTAAATATTTTCTGAACGAGTACAGATGAAGGAATAAGATTTGGTACATTATCACTACACCTTAAAATCTACTTTTTGAAGGAACTGTCAGTTTTCCGTCATATCATGGGGACGTTCTGCAAGGAGTTAGAAGGAAATCTTAAATATGTACATCATTTTAAAGGGCTTGTCTAGCAGAGTTTAATTGAAGCAAACCTCACTCAAAAAGATTGATCCGTTACAAAATGGCACATGTTCAAATAACCGGAGGTGAACAATTCGAGCGTTCACTCTGAAAGGTAAGTAAACATCTTGTTTCAAAAAAACCAGGACAAATTGTTTGACATACACGGACCTATATGATTTTGGGGGCTTGAGAGGAGTAGGGGGTAAATAATTTCAAATGTAAAGGTAGGTCGTGTAATACACCGTTGAAAAGGAGAAACTGAATGGTGCAAATCAGAGCTTAGTTAACTTGCTTCATCTCACACTAATGGACAATCAAAGTTCGGGAAATGGTATTGTTATCATAACATCAAAGCAGGTTATTAATTTGTTAATGTTAGGAGTAAGTTGGTTGTATGTTATTTTCCACAACTTTGATTGTCCATTACTTTGAAAAGAAGTAAGATTCTAAGCTTTACTTGGCGCCATTGTGTTTCTCTTTTAATAGGCTTGTCAATGATGAGAAGGGTTAGAAGGACTTTATGATAATTCTAATGATACCCTAAAACGGTTTCTGGCTACCATGATCGGTGATCGTTGAGAACTATCTACCTTAGGTCTCACCATAAGGGCCACTGCAATAGCTCATCTTTCCTACTTAAATTCTTTAATAATAAACGTAATAAAATATTTTAATACATTCGGATTATTAAATTTATTTTGTCCAGTTTTGTGTTATGATTTCCATTTTCTTTATTTTCAAGGCGTTATTGATTTTTAACTTCCCGCTACTAAAATCGGGAAGTTATTGGTTTCACCCCGTTTTTCGAAAATCGAGTATTCATCAGATCTCGACGTTTTGAGGTCCTAGGAATCTTCCCTGACCACCCTGTCTGTGTGTGTGTGTGTGTGTGAGTGTTGGTGTGTGTGTGGGGGGGGTGTGTGTGTGTGTGTGTGTGTGTGTGTGTATGTAAGTATGTGACCCGCTTATAACTTTTGAACGGCTTAACCGATTGGATCCTACCAAACGGCGTTCTAAAGAGTTCCATCAAACTTAGATTTCCTGAAAATTTCAACTAATTCGGACCGGTAGGTTCTGATAAATTTAAAAAAAACTAAGAAATAATTTTTTTTCAAATACGGTTTTTTTCGAATAACTTTTAAACGGCTTTACCGATCAATTCCAAAATCTAATTTTACCTTAAAAAACAACGTCGATCGCTACCAGTGCGGTCAAAATCGGTTAATTCGTTCGTGAGATATCGTGAACGAAAGAAAATAAAAAAAGTGTTTTTTTCTCAATTTCTCCGAAATTTTTCATCAGAAAAATTTTTGCTGTCGATTCTTTCAATGGACTCGAAAAACTGCATCGATTGCCGCAAATCGCATAAAAATCTGTTGATTCATTCGCGAGATATCGTGAACGAAAGAAAACTAAAAAAGAGTTTTTCCTCAATTTCTCCGAAACTTTTCATCTGAAAAATTTTTGTTGTTGATGCTTTCAATGGACTTAAAAAACTGCATCGATTGCCGCAAATCGCATAAAAATCGGTTGATTCATTCAAAAGTTATGGCAGTTCAAAATTTCCAAAAATAGTGTCTTTTGTAATTAAACTTAGCGGGAAGTTACATGGCTGGCCTTTAGGGTCAACCGTTTTCCAGATTTTTTTACATGGATCTTTATAAAAAAAAGAGCTAAAGAGAATTTCAATACACAAGTAATGTTTGTGTTAACACGTTCACTGCTAAGGACGTTATTTTGAGCTTGACACTGAACATTATGAGAAGCGGCCGACACACAGTGCATTGCACGCCATCTCCCGTATTGGGAGCATTTTCAATACACAATGCATTGCGTGCTTCACACGCCAACCCCTTGTTTCCAGTATTTTCAATACACAGTACATTGCGTGCTTCGCACGTCAACCTCCGTATTGGGAATATATTCAATACACAGTGAATTGCGTGCTTCGCACGCCAACCCTTATTTTGGGGGTGTTTTAAATATGCAATGCATTGAGTGCTTCACACGCCAAACCCTATATTGGGAGTGTTTTAAATATACAATGCATTACGTGCTTCGCACGCCAACCCCCGTGTTGGGAAAATTTTTAATACACAGTGCTTCGCACGCCAACTCCCATATTGTGAGAATTTTCAATACACAGAACATTGCGCGCTGCGCACTCCAATTTCAAACCTATGTGCTATGGACGCACAAGTCCGCTTTAAAATATTATTGATTTTTACGTAGGAAGGTTCGATAATAAAAAAATAAAGTAATTTCTACTCATTTAGGCTACAAATATAAAAATATAAAAGGACAGCTCCTAGCATAGGAAATACGAAATTTGCCTAGCAGTGAACGTGTTAAACACACATTTAGAACCTAACTCTACGACTTCGCCCAACCTAAAGATGATCGACTTTCTTTGTTCAGTTACAACGTCCGATCGATTAGTATATATCGAACACGTTCAGTATCATTTGTGTTGTACCAATAAAAACAATAACTTACCGGAATGTAATGTTGGCAGTTGTGACATCCAGTGTTGGCGTTACAGTCCAGTTGAAGCTGATAATCCCATCTTCCGGCCGTTCACCGCTTGTCTTGAACATGTCGTTCTGTTCCGTCATTTCGGATTTCGGTGCGCAGAACGGATGCGCAGTCTCTGCAGGTTGTTTGCCGTCCTGCAAGGAAGTCAGGCTGAAGTCTCTCACTTCTATAGTGAAGCTCAGCTGAACTGAAATACAAAATGAAATGTGTTAGGATATTATAACGACATGGACCAAAGTATATTTTGCATACCTGGACTTAAAATGTTTTTTTTTTTTTTTTTTATTTTGAATCCGTTCCTGAATTACATTTTTATGGTGGATTTAAGTTGGACATTTAAATATAAAAATACATTGTTAAAAGTAAATATAATAATAATAAACATGTTTTTATAAAAATATAATCTATAAACTTATTTTTAATATCATAAATAAACAGCCAAACTTCGGGAAATCGTTCTATGTGTCAAAATAAAGAAAAAAGCATGAATAATTTTTTTCCAAAAACGCTTCGATTTCCGGATGTCCTTCGTTTTGTATTTTTATCAAAATATTCGTATCTATAGAACGGTTTGACTAATTGAGTTCAAACTTACCTAATTGACTTTTAACCTAACAATCATGTGTCTCAAGAAAAATAATCGATTCTATCCATTCATACGTTTCAGAATGGTGGCCTTTTGAAAATTTCTTAAATTACTCAAAAACCGTACATTTGACCAAAATATTTGAAGAAAATTTTGTGTAGCCCTTTGGGCTGCAGGTATTTATCCTGTAGGTATGTCGTATGAGAGAAAACAGAATTTAGAAAATAAAATAAAATAAATAATTACTTTAAGTAAATTAAATTTCTTTAAAGTAATTAAAAAATATGTAGGCCTATACGGGATGTCCTATAAGTAAAGTGCCAAAAATGGAAAAAATGGTAAAAGTGGTGCGGGGAATGGTTCTATGGGTAAACATATAAAAACAAGTTCATATAAACACAGACCCAAAAACACTTCGTTTTCTAGATATGCACTGTTTTGTTTTTTGTACAAAATAATTCTTATCTAGAGAACGGTTGGACTGATTGAGTTCAAATTTGGCATAAAGTTTGACCGAAGAATGATATATCTCAATAAAAATAAACGAATAAATCCAATTATGAGTTTTAAAATGGCGGCGATTTGACAATTTCAAACCTAAATTATTCAAAAACTGTAAGTTTTAACAAAACATTTCAAGATTCCTTTTTTGCAGCCCTTTTGATTCCCTATCGGATGGTGTAACTGTCAAAACAATCGGATGAAGGATAATAGTTAAGTGTAATAATTGGTTTGTTCAACCCGGCATCCTTTACCTGTTGGTACATTACATACATATATTGTATGTACATTTGCTATCATTAGCGTGAGCTTGTGCTGGAAAATGAGGCTCCCCGATTCTACTAATATATTTGGTACACGCAGGCAGCTATTCAATTTAGTCAATTTCCCAAGTTTTGGTTGAAACGCTAAAACATATAAACGTAATTTTGGAAATACGGTCAACTCGCGTCAGCGGTTCCACTGCATGGTCAAATTATTTCTATTTCATGTATTACTAAATATAACCAAGATGGTTGCCGGACAACTCCCTCTCCACCTGTTGAAAGCAAACACGTGCGCCCCTTTATTAATGTAATGAAACGCCCTTTATAGACGCAAAACTTCCAATACGGGAAGGGAGGCAAAGTGAATGGGGAGTCTGTACAAAGCAGGTGGAGAGAGGTAGAACGTACGCTTTAACTACAATGAGAAGGATTTTTGTATCACATTTATTTATTCTTGTATTGATATAATCGGATCTTCTTTTTAATCAGTTTTATATTAATTTAATGTATAAACTTTTAAAAATATATATCATATTTATAATTACTTTGTACATCAAATAGCGATGTCGGATGAAACTGCATGGCATCAACACTAACTATATAATAATTCTTTCTGGCGAGAACATTGATTTCATTATATTTCCATAAAAAGTGAAATCACAAATACCGACAGTCGATTATTAGTGAGTTAAAACTATAGTAAAAGTGCATTGTCGATAAATCTAATGATCAAATGAAGAGTCTAAGTTTATTGAAAGGGAATCATTATAATTAGTAAATAAGATAAAGAAAAATATAATTTTGCCCTTCTCTAAGGCAAAATAACTCTCAAAATTATAAATACCCCTAGACTTTTTGGCTGTGTGTTTTTAGATTTTTTAAATTACTCAAATTAGAAATGTTTGCATCCATATTGTCTTTACAACGCCCTGAAGAAGTTTTAAATATTAATTTAACTCCATGGGACATAAATCGTGCATGGGTTACATTGATATCCCATTTATAATTTCCGGGATAAGATACCCGCACCCTAGTAATCTCTAGTAGCATCCCGTCCTGTCGGATGGATGTGAATTAACTGCTTTTGGAAACCTCTAAGTAATCATTAACATGAGAGAGGGCGTTCTATATAAAACGTGTGTCCATTTCTTGCCTAATGCACTCGTGAGTTTGTAAGTTGTGTACTTACTTGAAACATTGAACAGTTCAAAAGTTTTATCATTTCACTAGAAAGCCATGAAATCACAAACTGATTAATTAATTAGATACACATCAGAAGTACATCATTTAAAAAACAAACTATTTAAAAACAACATTTAGGCCTACCCTACTTATCTAGGCCTACCTAACTATGCAGGCGGGGATTTTTAACTCGGTAAATAATAAGGATTATAAAACTTTAGGCCTATGTCAAATATTTTTATTTACATACGTTATTATCCTATTACTTTAAATGATCAATTCTTGTATCTATCTTTGTACCTATCTTTGTATCAGTCGCGGATCTCGAAATGGCTCTAACAAATTCAAATAAATTTTGTATTCAAGTGTAGTTTTGATTTTTAAGTACACCCATATAGTTGTAATTCATGTAAAAACGCAATTTTTTGACAAAATCTGGTTTAAAAGTTGAAAAATTTTAACATAGGGTCTTATGGGTTGCCATGTTGGTTACAAAATAACAACGAAATAGTAAATAAAGGGATCAAAACAGCTGTTTATAAACAAGCCAATTCATACTGTTTTATCAGCTGTTCATTGGATAGTTCTATAGAAATTCGCGCATACCGTTAGAAAGGTAGTGTCCTGTAGATGAGCAGAATCCCATTATAATTTATATCGGTAATCAGGGATACGCCCCAGTGGCCCTCAAAGTTTCAATGTTAATCTTATGGAAGGTCAATCTTAAGGAAGAAGAAGAAAGATTTCTTTTGTTTTTATCAGGGGCACAAAAAACAGCTGTTCGTATGAAAAGCTTAAAACAGCTGATTTTGATCAACATCTGATTTTGATCAACAACTGATTTGGATCAAAAACTGAATATAATTTTAGGTTAGGTAAATCAAGCAATGAGCAGAATTCCATTATAATTTACATCGACCCTCAGGGATACGAATTACAGGCTTTCAAAGTTTCAAATTAAGCAATAGCGAAGCATTGCCGGGTCCACTAGTTACTATTAAAAAACAAGCTAATTTATACTGTTTTAGCATGTTGGAATTAGAATAAATTGGGCCTGATTTAACAATTTATTTTGTCAAAAAAAGATTAACTTGGCAAAGATGGATATATTCTAAGCCAAAGATTAACGAGATTCTTTATCGAAATTTCCAACTGCGAGCGAAGCGAAGCAGTCATCTGAGGCCAACGGCTGAGGCGGGGTTAAGACGCGAAGCGTCCAGGGGCAGAGCCCCTAGTAATATATTTAAAGAAAGATGAAAATATTGTCTTTTAATTGCATAATAATGATAAAAGGTTGTATTTATAAGCAGTTTATAACCTCAAAGCAAATGTTATAATGTATTATAGCGTACATTAGTTCCATAACTCATATTAAAAAAAAAAGAACTCCACAAAATAATTCAAATAAGAAGAAATTATAATGATTGAAGTTGTAAACATAACCCCAAAGTTTAATCTACACTGGGTTTGTTTAGATAATACAGATGATGAGTGAAATCAGCTGTTATATTATATGTTACTCACGTACGTACGGACGTACACTCGCTTTTATAGTAGTCGATATGGTTTACTTTGGGGATATTATAACTGCAATGGTAGATAGTACACATTCTTACAAATCCCAATGGTTGATATCTGTAGTTGATCGGATTACATTCTTCTTTGATTTACAATTTCAACATTACATTTCTCAACTAAGCAACGACGCTAAACCAGTTAATGAAAATAAGCCGTGTTACGACTACATCTAGACATTTAAACGCCCCCCACCCATTCTCCCCCCCCCCACAACACATAGAGCCATATGTTTGCGAGAAGACGACAATTGAAAAGGTTTAGTTTCTGTAGCTTCGATTGTTTATTAAAGTGGACATTATTTTGCCATAGTAATGTTTCAGATGAGTCGAAAGGCGGCATTGCTTAAAAATTACAAAGCCTTAATATGTTTTAATATTTTTTGCGTTTTTACTTTGTAAGGACTTTACGAGCATCCACTAGAAGGAACAGCCCCTGCTAGCTTCGTTCACTAACCCTCGCGGTAACAGGTTGTATATGCGCATCTACATACTGTGTGTTTTAAATGTGTTGTGTGTATGTCTGTGTAATTAACGTTTTGACCGACCTCCATTCAGAGAGGGATTTTCTGAGGATGAGATAAATATCTCGAAAAGCGTCAAAAGATTTAAAAAGAGGTCCACTGACGGACCATAAAATGTATAGAACTTTATTATATACTAGGGGAGACCCCTGCGTGCTTCGCACGCCAACCCCCCAATGGAACCTTCTAAAAACATACTTTATGTTTTATTTATAATAAAGTTGTAGTATTAATAATAACCTCAAAACTAAGATGGTAAATAATGTTAAATGTCCAAACAAAATTATTTCTTATATTTTATAACAGCAGTTAATAATAGTTAAAAGAACCAGCAAAGCTCTGGTCTACATTTTAAAACCCTAACCTAAAAGCTAGAAATACAAAAATAATTGCTTCAAATTTTGAAATCAACTGTTAATGGAAATATTGAAGCAAACATCTATATTATCTGTTATTTTATTCAATTGGTTGCTATGGTAATAAATGTAAATACATGTGTTGGTTTATCATTCCAGGCCTAAGCTAAGATTTTTTCCGACTAAATTTACAAATATTAAAATAAAAAAAGGTTTTTACCGAAATGAATTATAGCCTATGTTACTCAGGGATAGTGTAGCTTTTTATTAGTAATACTATTTTTTCAATCTGTTCAGTAGCGCCAGAGATTACCCCCTACATACAAACAAACAAACAAACAAACTTTACCTCTTTATAATATTAGTATAGATATTAGTGACCCGGATACTGGAAAATGAATTCATTATTTTACATGAAGATGATTATTTCATGATACTACATCTACAATTTCGAAAAGTAATCATATTAAACGCTATCTTCTAACGTAAGTACTATTAGTTTGGCATTGGATGCTTAAGCAAAGTAATGTTTACAAAAAGTACCTGTGCGATGGAGCATCGCTCAGTACTTTTTTTTAGGAAAATGTATGAATATTCGAATCACATACTGAATTTGTTTATGTATTTTAGATATAACAAATAATAATTATAATCAATAGATAATTTATATTACCTTTATAGAAATATAAAGAATGCAGAAACTGGTGAAAAGGGTTTTAGAAAACTTGATAACAGCACAAATATAATGGTTTAGTTACGTTTGGTGTTGAAATCAGCTGATAATGGAAATATTATAGGAAACAGCTGATTACTGTTAGTATTATAGCCAATGAATATATGTAATGATTTTAAACTCCATAAACTCAATGGTAAAAATTTTTAATTTTCAAATGAGTTATTTAGAAAAATACGAGTTTTCCTGAGGTAGTGGTTTTTAACAATCGATTTTTTACACCCAAAAGCCTCTAATCCCAAACTTTTAGCAAAATCCTTCCGATGGAATCGAGATTGCTCGTACGTACAGACAAACATACGTACAAACAGACAAACAAACATTGCTCGTATTAGAGTATAGGATAGTAAAATGTAGTTAATCTATACTAATATTATAAAGAGTTTTACTAATAAAAAGCTACACTATCCCTGAGTAACACAGGCTATAATTCATTTCGATAAAAACCTTTTTTAATTTCAATATTTGTAAATTTAGTCGGGAAAAATTCTTAGGTTAGGCCTAGACTGATACATCAACACATGTATTTACATTTATTACCATAGCAATCAATTGAATAAAATAACAGATAAAACATCTGAATGCTCTAATATTCCCATTAACAGCTGATTTCAAACTTTGAACCAATTATTTGTATTTCTAACTTTTAGGTTAGGTTTTTATTAAAGTGTAGACCCGAGCTTTGCTGGTTGTTTTAACCATTATTATAACTGCTTTTATAAAATATACAAAATTATTTGATTTAAACATTTAACATTATTTACTATCTTAGCTTTGGTGTTATTATTAATCCTACACCATTATCATAAAGAAAACATAACATGATTATGTGTATAGAAGGTTCTAACGGGACTGGCGTGCGGAGCACACAGGGGTTTCCCCTAGTTAGTTAGTAATTTGTATTACCATCGCAATTTCGAATGTTGTAAGTCAAAAATATTGCATGATTTGTACTCAATGTTTAAAATTACTGTAAGAGAAACAAGACTTACTTTACATGTTAGACATTTGTCCGGTTGGCTTGTTACGAAATATATATTTCTTGTCCTATGCACGAAGTAAATTAGTATATAATTTAGTAATTGAATACCACTTTGTTTTGCTCATCATCACCATCTTCATAAGTTCGGTCAATTTAAAAGTTCTTGTAAGAATTTATTCATTAATTTAAAATCAATTACGGTTAAAAGCCTTTTCATTTATATGTTTCTAATTAAGAAGCAAATTGAATATTTCCTTGAAAAGCGCAGCTTCCGTGTGTGACACGTACCCACCAACTTATATGACAATTACCACAGGATCTATGTTGATAGTGGGTTGTGCTAAATAATAACTTGCATTCTAATAATAGTTGATATCACAGTTTATAGTTAAAGGAGGGGGGAGCCAGCTTGAAGCTAAATGTTCAAGCATAAATCAGTCTGTTAGTAACCATGGTCTGGAGAAGACTCCAGATCACATCATGTACACTTGCTTGCTTTTACCTTAATTTAGTTGTAAATCCGGACTAGCAGAGGAATAGATTGTTTTGCTTTAAATAAACGCTTTAAAGAGAAACAATCGTTCGTCACCTTACTTGAAGAACCTTCTCACCCACGATCCATCCTGGCAACGCACGTACTTGTCCGCAAGAGGACAGAACCGTCGGGGAACCGCAGAGGTGAATTAGACGAGGGTCGCGCTACACGTGCTTATTCAACCCGAAATATGGAAGTCCTTAACTATTTAAATTATAAAAAGCATCTGCTTTCTGTTTTTTTAAACATCTTATTACATACGGATTAAATTGTTTTAAAAAAACGGCCCACTGATGTAAACAATTTAGGTAAAAAAGAATTTAAAACCGGCATTAAAATTATTTTAACACTGAGGGCATATTATTCTGTTCAAGAATATCTAGCTCCAAGGATTTTTTTTTTAATTTTAAAGGAGTAGTGGGATCTTGGAGAGAATAAATTGGGAACTATTTTTCAATAAGTAATCTTGTTTGTTTTAGATAATAATGAATATTGGAATATTGTATTTTTACGCTTATAAACAGATGAAAAATGTGTAAGTTGTGAAATTTTTGATTACTGTAATGTATCTGAGTTTTGTCACCAACTGGTTTTGTAAAATGGCATGTGAAACATTTCCTATTTCTAGTATTTATAAGTAATATACAGGGTGTCCAGTAATTACGGGATCAAACTTCGGGTAATGGTTCTATAGGTCGAAGTAAGAAAAAAAAAGCTTTGTTTTCCAGATATCCGCCATTTTATTTTGTGTACAAAATAATTCAAATCTAGAGAACGGTTTGACTAATTGAGTTCAAACTTGGCATGAAGTTTGACTGAACAATGATATATCCAAACAAAATTAAAAAATTAAATCCAATAAAGCGTTTAAAAATTACGGCTATTTGAAGATATCAAACCTAAATTACTCAAAAACCGTACATTTTAACGACAAATGTCAACACACCTTTTTTGATTCCGTATCGGATGCTGTAACTGTCAAAATAATCAGTTGAAGGATAATAATAGCTAGGTTGAAGATAATGACAGCAAATGTACAGACAATATTGCTGTGTTTACTTTATTGGTGAATAAACCAATTATTACACATAACAAAAAAATGTATCTTCACATTTTTCTTTAAAATGTACGGTTTTTGAGTTATTTAGGTTTGAAATATTCAAACGGCCGCCATTTTGAAACGCATAATTGGATTTAGTCGATTATTTTTCTTGCGATATATAGCATTGTTAGGTTAAGCTTCGTGCCAAGTTTGAACTCAATCAGTCAAACCGTTCTCGAGATATGATATATTTTGTACAAAAAAACAAAATGGCGGATATCTGGGAAACGAAGAGTGTTCGGGCTTTAGTTTGTATGAACTTTTTTCTTATTTTGACCCATAGAACTATTCCCAGAAATTTGATCCCGTAATTACTGGACATCCTGTATAAACCTTTATTAAAGTTACCCCCTCCGCACTTCAGGTCTAAAAAATGGAATGTTTACGCTTTCATTTACTAATTTGTGCTCATTGCCACTAAATATGAGCTGCGGAAATTTTCTTCTTGTTTATTGTTTTAGCATGTGTACTGCTTTAAACCAGAAATATTTATTTTGCTTATACTCTAAATTTACCTTACTGGATGATCAGCGGTTAGATTGAAGCGGTTATTGTAAGAAAATCGAAACAAATAGAATTCATATGCTCTTTATATATCCAGCATTTATTTTTCTTACTGTTTTGGTTTATTTTTAACAGTTTAGCAAGCGTGTGCATGTAATCTTAATTCAGTGCTAATCATAATTTTATGAAAAACATATTCTACGTAATCTGGTCGGCAATGGTAAATATTTCAGTCGGAATTGATACAACCCCATATGTTTTGTGTTAGAAAGCAATAGCAATAAACAGACACCAAACAAATAAACAAACACACAATCGCTCTCTCTGTATACATACATATATTTACTGTGTAGTAATACAGCAGGTGTGTGACCGCGACCCTATGCAATTGTTATCAAGGACAATGGCACAATAATACATTTTATTGATCCAGCAAACAACAATGCTCCACAATGCACTATTGTGCGGTATAAATGAAATAAAGGATATGACAGTGTTAGTTTTGAAAGCATTTGGACAATTTTACTTTAAAATTGTGTTTTCTTTTAATTTTGTATTTCATATTTAATTTTTGATGCTAAATTTGTTAACTGCTTTAAGCTCTACTTTCAATTTAAATTAAATACTTTTTGAAATAATGCGGAACTGCCATATACTAAATAATAATTAAATATGTTTAGTACTGGTACAGTAATCAGCTTTTTGCTCTAATATTTCCCCTAACAGCTGATTTTAATCTTTGAAACAATTTTTTGTATTGCTAACTTTTCAGTAAAGTGTTTGTTTAGCTGTAGACCTGAGCCTTGCTGGTTCTTTTAAAATTTATTATAACTACTGTTATAAAAAATACGAAATAATTGGATTAGGACAGTTAAAATTAATTAGTATCTTAATTTTGAGGTTATCATTAATCCTACACCTTTATTATAAAAAAAACATAACATGATTATGTGTATAGAAGGTTCCAAATGAGTTGGCGTGGAGAACACCCAGTGGTTTCCCCTAATACAATAAATATTCTGACAAAATAGACCGAAACACCTTAACTAAAAAGGAATAATTTAAGCGTACAAAATTGAAAATAGCTCTTGGAAAATTAGTAAAGCCAAAAGCAACAATTACCAATAAGTTCACAAAATCGGTATATACAGGGTGTCCAGTATTTACGGGATCAAACTTCGGCGAATGGTTCTACGGGCCAAAATAAGAAAAAATAGACCCGAAAACTCTTCGTTTCCCAGATATCCGCCATTTTGTTTTTTGTACAAAATAATTCATATCTAGAGAACGGTTTGACTGATTGAGTTCAAACTAGGCATGAAGTTTACCTTAACAATGATATATCTCAAGAAAAAAATCAATTCTATCAAATCATGCGTTTCAAGATGGCGGCTGTTTGAAAATTTCAAACCTAAATTACTCAAAAAGCGTACATTTGTAATAAACAACAACTCTACCAGCAATAATATTTGGAAAACTGTTAATCCCAAATGTGCGAATTTTAAATAAAGTACAAATCTAAAACAATATCACCGTGGTTGCATTTAAATCTTCTTGGACACCCTGTACACTCGGATCCATTATGTTCCAGACATTTAAACAACTTTGTACACTTAATCTACGTAAATAAAATACTTTCAAAAAGTTTCTTGGAAAGTCGTTTGGTGATTCAATTATCCACTACAGATGTTGTAATCGTTTATACAAATGGAAATTTTAATTTTAATTGTTTTCAGAACCCATACTAACTGCTAATTAGCCATTTAAACCTCATGAAATTAACTTTACCATTAAATATGTTAACGTAAATTAATTCTCTCTTTCTTAATGTTTAGAACACTATAAAAGTTTAATTGTCACCAGTTTATGGTTTCGTAAATACTTTGCTAGCAGAATATGACCTGATTATGTTTTGTTGTTTTTATGATGTGCAATTTAAGTTGTTGCAATTTCTCGAGATTTATAAATTATTCTTCGTGGATGACCGCTGAAGTGAGTTGAGCAAATTTCTAAAATTAAGTTTATATGTTTTAGGATTTCAACCAAATATTTGGTAAATTAGTCTACGGATGAAGGCGATGAATGGTTGAATGCGTGTACGAAATACATTAGTAGAATTTGATTGCACCTCGACTGCCAGTCCCTGCTCATGCGCTGCTTGGTTAAGTTTTGCGAGCTTCTGACCCGAGACCGCAAGGTTGAGCTGCAAACTCGCAAAACTTAACCAAGCAGCGCATGAGCAGGGACTGGCAGTCGA
>JAGFPH010002877.1:86488-125164 GCA_018207615.1 Philaenus spumarius | reverse complement strand
TGTGTATTCCTTATGGGGGTTTTTTTGTTCTTTGTCCACTTTGCGTTCGTATATTTAAATTTTGCATAATAACACAGGTTAACCCTGAGAAGGTTTTAGGCCATTTACCAAAGTCCTAGGACATTAGGGCTACGCCTCAGTGGCCCTCAAAGTTTCAATGTTAATCTTATGGAATAAAGATTTCTATTGATTTTATCAGGGGCACAAAAACAAATGTTCGTATAAAAAACTTAGCAACACATCATGTTTGTTTACTTTCATTACCATAGCAACATTACTTATAAAATTTGAAGAGTATTACCTTTTTGAGGTTACATTGACAAACTAAAAACAAACACAAACAAAAATCAACGAAAAATGCTGACTATATTTTAATTTAATTCAAACATTGGTTGTTACAAACCTATTATATATAAAACAGCTAATTTGGATCAAAAACTGAACAAAATCATTCACAGATATGTCAAGTCTTATAAAATATATTATCATCCGTTCAGCCGCTATTCACCCGAGAAGGAGCTCCGGTATACAATCCTTCAAATTTCCCATGTTAAAGCCAGTTCTACACGATGCTACGAACGCTCGCTCCAATGTTGGACCAAACGTTTGGGACAAGTAAGTTCGACAGATGGTACAGCGAATGTTCCTGCTACACGGTGAATCGAATGTTTGATCCAATATTTAAGAAAACAGTTTGATTCAAACGTTGGTCCAGTTGCAAAAATGGACGAGGATGACATTCTATAATAATATATGTTTTAATTGTACACATTTAACGGGTTAAAAATCCCCACATCATATTTAGGCAGGCCTAAATAAAATTTGTTTTTAAAATAGTAAATTTTTTAAATTATATTTTTTAAATGTATAGTATCTAATTACCGGTAATCTGTTTCTGATTTTTCACGGGAACTTACTAGTATCAAGTGTGAAATATAAATTGTAGCCTACTTAGGCTACCTGTGAAAATTTAAATGAATAATATTACTGATTAAAATTAAACACAGATATATACATAAATAAACAAGACGGGTCTTAAGTGTAAATAGAGAGTAAATAGTGCTACATATGAACGAGTCGTGTAGCCGTTGAATCGAACCAACGAACATTTTCCTTCAAACGTTGGAGGCATCCCTTTGACTCGGTGCAAAAATACCGACATCGGCCCGAACATGGTCAAATGCGAATGTTCGACGCTCGTCATTGGACGCTCATAGGTTTGAACAACGGCCACACGATGTGACGAACCATCAAACGTCCAACGTTGGAAGGTGTTCGTAGCATCGTGTAGAACCGGCTTAATCTTATGGAGATAATGTTTAATGAGTTTGAGTCAGCTGCCAAATAAAACAGCTGATTTATGCTCGGTCACATATGTACAAACGAGCCAAGGATTAACGAGATTCTTTATCGAATTTTCCACCTGCGAGCGAAGCGAAGCAGCCATCTGAGGCCGAAGGCCGAGCCGGGGTTGGGACGCGGAGCGTCCAGGGGCAGAGCCCCTAGTCTATACTAATATTATAAAGAGGTAAAATTTGTTTGTTTGTTTTTATGTAGGGGGCAATCTCTGTATCTACTGAACCGATTGAAATAATAGTTATACCAATAAAAAGCTACTATCCCTGAGTAACATCCTTATATATAATTTTCTGTAAGCGAAATTTTAGATTCAAAATTGTGGGAATTTGGTAAATCGAAATTTGATGAGAGAGGCATCAAATTAAAGGTATCGTTTCAAGTAACGAGGTAAAAATATAAGTTTTTTCTAAAATTAAAAACTAAGGGGTTTTTGAGGTCCCCGAAAAACAAAAAATCCCCATAAGAAATACATGAGAATTTAAAAACGTCTGCTTTGTTTACATTATAACATTTGGTATTAAATAAATAAATTAAAAACATAAAACAGCTGTTCTATAAAATAAAATTACAGTTAATGTAAATTATATTTTTAAATATAATCTGCTACTTATTAACCTATAAAAGATACACGTTGACACACACATAAAAGAGAAACCTTATAGTGTGATTTTTGGAAGTTTGTATGGCTGTTCTATTACCTTTCATACATTTATACTGATATTATAAAAAGGTAAAGTTTGTTTGTTTGTTTGCTTGTACGTAGGGGGTAATCTCTGGCACTACTGAACCGATTGAAAAAAAAAATTACTAATAAAAAGCTACACTTTCCCTGAGTAGCATAGGCTACACAATTCATTTCGATAAAAACCTTTTTTATTTCAATTTTGTAAATTTAGTCGGAAAAATTCTTAGGTTAGGCCTATAATGATAAACCATCACATTTATTACCATAGCAACCAATTGAATAAAATAACAGATAATTTATAGCTGTTTGCTCCAATATTTCCATAAACAGCTGATTCCAAAATTTGAAGAAATTATTTTTGTATTTCTAGCTTTTGGTAACGGTTTTAAAGTGTAGACCTGAGCCTTGCTGGTTCTTTTAACAATTATTATAACTGCTTTTATCAAATGTAAGAAATAATTTGATTTGAACTTTTATCATTATTTATCATCTTAGCTTTGAGGTTATTGTTAATCGTACAACTTTACTATACATAACATTTGTTTTTAGAAGGTTCCATTGGGGGTTGGCGTGCGGAGCACGCAGAGGCTTCCCCTAGTAGGCTATAATTCAGTTTGATAGAAATATTTTTTATTTTATTTTTTTTTTATGCAGTGGGTAAACTCTAGAACTACTGAACCGGTTAATAAAATAGTTTTACTAATAAAAACCTTCACTATCCCTGAGTAACATTGGCTATAATTCATTTTGATAAAAACATTTTTGTTTCAATATTTGTAAATTTAGTCGGAAAATATTCTTACGTTACGAGTTTACAGACTGAAGAATTACCATAGCAACCAATTGAATAAAATAACAGAAAAAACAGCTGTTTGCTCTAATATTTCCATTAACAACTAATTTCACACTTTAAAGCAACTATTTGTATTTCTAACATTTAGGTTAGGTTTTTATTAAACTTTAGACCTGAGCCTTGCTGGTTCTTTTAACCTTTATTATAACTGCTGCTATAAAATATACGAAATAATTTGATTTGAACATTTTTAACATTATTTACCAGCTTAGCTTTGGGGTTATTAATAATCCTACACCTTTATTACAAAGAAAACATAACATTATTATTTGTATAGAATGTCCCAATGGGGTTGTCGTGCGGAGCACGCAGTGGTTTTCCCCTTATTTTTTAACAAAAGAGCTTTTTGTTTGGTCTTTGAGCCCTTCATTGAATTGTTATTGGCCGAAACGAACAATGAACAACCGAAATTTGACTGGTACATTATATAGGTTGGGAACATAGATGAGTAAAAACTTAAAAGGTTAAAGCAATAGTGTTAAAGTAGTGTGTGACACTTAAAAAAGTTTAAGATTCTACAGATACCAGAAAACTGTGTCCTGACATAACTAATATAACCTTTTAGAATTATGTCACTGCGTAAAACAAATTGAGTACCAAAAATGTGCAATCAAAATATTAAACAGTAAATAAAATATAAGTAAGTAATTATCAAATAAAATATTATAATATTTTTATTATTAGTTATTCTTAATTAGCTTGAATGCACCTCTGCTTTACTTCGATCAACCTTTTCTACTTCTTTAATCTAATATTGAAATTTAACTTGTATATTATGTTTGAAAAAAGGATGTATTTAAAAACTAACTATTTTTATCCATTTTTTCAGATTGGGACTGAATCTACATTGGGACTAGTATTGTAAGTAGTTATCTTGCTTCATTTTTGTTTAGTGATTTGGTAACTGCTACTGGCTCACATACGACCACAATTAGTAAGTCAGCTATAACCACAACCACAGCTGACGGCCACAGTGGGAAGTAGGCCATTCTGTCGACAGCTAATTATGCGTGAACTCAATTTTCATTTGATAAACACTACAAATACCTTAATGCATTTTCAAAATTCCTATAAAATGGATATATCGCTTATTAGGCTGTTTTAGCAGGAAGGTTTATGTAAACTGAAGATGGTGCGGGTATACGTGCAATTATAGACATGACTTTGTTTTTATATTCCGTTCAAAAGAATATTAAATAACACATAAATTTGTCTTACATTTTTACTTTCTCCACCCTATACGTAGTATATGGAGAAAGTATTGTTTTCGTAAAAATGTTCGAATTTGAATTTTCAGTTGAATTATCTGTTTTGGTGATCCCAGAACCCCAAAAAATTGTTTAGTGCAATTATATGCGTTGGTGCTCCCTGAACCCAAAAATATTTTTAGTGAATTTTTTTGTTTTGGTGCTCCCTGAACCCAAAAAAGTGTTTTTGAGTGGTGTCTGTCTGTCAGTCTGTCTGTATGTATACACGACCAGAGAGGACATTATTGGTCCGATTTTCATGAAATTTGGTATGCAGGTGCTAAACCCTAATATCTCCAGGCGTTTTTTTCATTTTTTTGAATTTTAAATTTTTAAAGGTAATTTATTCCAAAAAACCCATAAAAAACAACAAAAATGCAAATTTCTCAAAAACGGCTCTAACGATTTTGATCAAATTTTCAGTATTTATAGTGCTTAAGGTGCCAAACAAAATGACACCACCCGCTTTTATCAAAACTTCGGCGTTTTATAATTATGGGGAAATGTTTAAAAATAAACAAGTTTGTGTTGTCAACCTAGCATCTCGGCGGCGGCCGCACGGGGTAGCACCACGGTAGCGAGCACGGCCAATAATTCAAAGGTCGCGCGATCGAATCCCGCCTGGGACAATAATTTTTTTATACGATTGACGTAGGTAGAATATTATTTTTTTGATTTGTTCTAAAAAGTAGTAAATAAAATGATTAAAAACAATATTGTTTTGACTACAGTAAGTTGGGAGAAAGTTTGTGTCAGTTAACTGATACCGTTTATTTAGTTTCTGTTTTCTCTTTTATAAATACTTTTAATTTATAAAATATAACTCATAAACTTTATATGTAAACCAGCCCGCTGTAAAATTACAGAACGTAGTATGTAAATCTTTCTTGAAATTTAGTTCTTAACATACAGCTCAAAAGGTAATGCACATATTGGCAAAAGTAAATTAGGTTTGGTGAGAAATTGACTTCATAAATTGTATTTTTAGTTTTGTTAAACTATTAAGTTTGTCTATTTTTTACTTTTACAACTTCAAAACACAGTAAGTGGAACAAAAAATACAAAATCTAGTATATTCAAGGAGTTGCTAGGTTTATATTTTGCAGTAGGGGCTCGCCAAAACCAGCGGTGACAAGGTAATGCGAATGCAAACAACGAAATCCCTAATTTTCTTAAATTTATTTACATTTTTTCAATTTGAATAGGAATGATTACGGAAATTATGATTGATTAGGACAGAGGCACTTGGATCTAAGTTGTGTGGTGGGGTAGATGTAAATAATGTAATATATATATAGAAATAGATACACATGTCCCCAACATTCGTCCACAAAATGTCTAATTTTGTTCATAATTGTTTACATTTTATAAACTTTTCTACAGGAATTTGAAATGTTTTCAGAATAAAAAGTAGCCTGCAATATTCTCTAAAAAGTCCTCTACATTTTAATGTAAGTTTGGTCAAAATCGGTTCAGCCTTTCCAGAAATTAGCCTAGACATTCGAACGGACCGACAAAAAATGTTTAAATGCGAGTTTAGGTTTTGGTAATTTGTGAATATGAGCTTAGAAGAAAGCTTATTATTTTGAAATAACAGACAGACACTTAAATTTTATTTATAGATTATAGAGATACTAGGTTTTTAAATGGTTATTTAACAACGATAGAAACCATGCTCGCAACGCTCGAAAACTTCTAAGGTGACATACCATATGCCCAACATTTGACTACAAAATTCTAAATTTTTACATGAATTTTAAACAGTTTTTAATTAAGAAGGAGCTTAAAACCTTCTCTGAAAACACTCTATATGTTAATGTAAGTTTCGTCAAAATTGGTTCAGCCTTTACGGAGATTATTGCGTACAAACAGACGGACAGACAGACAGACAAGACATTTATAAATGTGTGTTTAGGTTGGTAATGTGAGAATAACCATACAGTTTAGTGAAAATCTCATATTTTGAAATTACAGACAAACACTACAATTTTATTTACATGTATAGATAAATAATATTCAAAGAGTGGATTAGAAGAGAAAATGAAATAAATAACAAAAATCCATCTCTCCTGTAAAATGTACTAAACTTGATTTACTTGGTTCTTCCTACAGCAGCAGTGTGTTAAACATTTCCAAACGAAATTAAAAATTAATTACATAAATATAAAATGTAATTAAATATTGTCTATACTAATATTATAAAGAGGTAAAGTTTGTTTTTTGTTTGTTTGTTTGTTTATTTGTATGTAGGGGGTAATCTCTGGCACTACTGAACCGATTGAAAAAATAGTTTTACTAATAAAAAGCTACACTATCCCTGAGTAACATAGGCTATAATTCATTTCGATCAAAACCTTTTATTATTTCAATATTTGTAAATTTAGTCGGAAAAAATTCTTAGGTTAGGCCTAGAATGATAAACCAACACATTTATTTACATTTATTACCTTAGCAACCAATTGAATAAAATAACAATATAGCTGTTTGCTCCAATATTTTCATTAACAGCTGATTTCAAAATTTGAAGCAACTATTTTTGTATTTATAGCTTTTAGGTTAGGGTTGTAAAGTATAGACCTGAGCCTTGCTGGTTATTTTAACCATTATTATAACTGCTGTTATAAAATATAAGAAATAATTTAATTTGAACATTTAACATTATTTACCATCTTAGTTTTTAGGTTATTATTAATCCTACACCTTTATTACAAATAAATGTTTTTAGTAGGTTCTATTGGCGTTCCATTTTTAGAAGGGGGTTGGCGTGCGGAGCACGCAGGGGTCTCCCCTAGTCTTTAATAAAGACAAATAGTAGTAATTAACAACAATTAATTTAGTTAAGTATGTATGACAGACGACGTAGCTGTTGACGAAATAATAATTTCAAACGTTAAATAATAGTTCCTTGATAAAATATTTTGTTATTGCAGGCGACTGGCCTCTCGACGCAAAGTTTTCTTAAGTCGTAGACGGATGTCGAGAGCCCCATTGTTGTCTTGGGGTCAACTACTCCAGTAACAATGGGTGGGGGGAGGGGATGTCAGTTCCACGGGCAAATAAAAGTTGCATCAAAGGTGAACTTTTCAACGTTTATTTTGTTTTCTTTATATATGATGTTAAGAAAAGGCTTTTCAAATAATAAATTACTCGTAAAAGTGGAAACGATCGATCTTTATAAGGCTTTGCTTATTTTGTGAGTCTGAACTTGCCTTGAAAATAAAATCTTCCCAACGTTTTTACGATACTGGTCAATTTCTTTGGTTTTAAAGATTTTATAAATAATCTGCAAAGCGATAAAATGTAATGTAATAATTCGATCACTCAGCCGAACAGCTGTCATGAATCGAGCGAATTTGAAAAATTAGGTTTACCTGTTTTATTGTTTCAACCTACCATTGGCGCTGAATAGCTTGCTGCGTGTACGAAATATATTAGTTGTATTTGTTTGCACCTCAGTCTACAGAACCGGGTCGTGCGCTGCTTCGTTCGCTTTGTGAGTTTGCACCTTGACACTGTGGCAGTGGACGAAGTGTCAAGTGGCCATCGGCATCGAATCAGATGTTGCCCTCATCATAAGATCCCCCACGTTGGTAAAACCGGGTACTTGTATGGTATTTTATATTTTTATCGATTTATCTTTATATGTGTTCCCACTATAACGGCCACATTTTATTAACACTCTGTCAGACCACTCAAATTAAGTGGTCTCAACGCCCTACCGTAGTAAATGTGTAGTCTGTGAGGCCTGGCGCACACAGGAGCGGACATTCTGTCCACGACAAAGACGTTTTGTCGCGAACACATAAAATCTGTCTGGTGGACCCAAGTTAACTTGGTTTCATATGAGGATCACGCACACTGCACGCAACAATCGTCTCCGACGCCTTTAGACTGTTCGCGACAATATTTTCTTGTCTGGCGGTGACTGTTGGCATTTCGTCTTTGCTCAAGACAAAACGGAGAAATTAAACTGCGCATGCGCGGTGGAATGACATTATTTACATTTCAACAATCTGTTTACTGTAAAAAAAGCTTCTAATAGAAACATTAAAATATTGTGGTTTATGATGGATCGGCAGATGATGGTACATAATGAAAGCTGTGTAGAAGGTGAAGGCGAAATAATTGATGTTGACAGGTTGCTAGTTTTAGTTGAAAGTCAACGTGTGATTTACGACGTGACTTTGAAGGAGCATCACAACCAGGACGTAATTGCGAAATGCTGGCATGACATTTCATTGGATTTGAACGTTTCAGGTAAGAAGACTTTATTAGTGGTAACCCTTTAACTGATTTGGTGGGAAAAAATTAAAATTATGCGTTATATGAAAAACCACCATTAGCAGATCTATAATAGGCCTAATGCTGTTATTATATTAAGTAATTGAATTTTATAACTCAAACTAGTAACAACCCGTGAAAAATCACGGCATGGGCACGGCAGATCAATTAAATGTTACAATTATAGTATAAAACCTTTTAGTAATTACAAAATATTAAATACAATTTGCCTTCTCACGCTAAACATGTATAGGCCTAAGTATTTTCAAACTATTATAGAACTAATGTAGGCTATATTGATCTGTTTTGAGGCCATTGACAATTTTTTTTCCAATCATGTTTGTTTACGTCGATTTTCAAAAGAACCTACTTTAGGCCTACAAACAATAAACTATATCTAACTGAGTTATAGCTTAAATGTTTTAAATATTATGAAATAGTAAAATGTTGAAAAATGTAGGTACAATTTTATAAAACTGTGTAGGCCTATTTGTAAAATGTTGTATTTATGTAGGCCTACATTAATTATATATATATATCAAGTGTAACAATTCAAAATATATTAAAGTGTAAAACTCATAAACACCGAAAGTTCTATCAAAATAATTAAAGTGAGAAAGAACGATTTCAGGAATTTATTCTTTAAACTTGTTAGAGTAATTTATAAAAACACAAAATATGCTTCCAAAAGAGCAGAAAATTAGGCCTAATTAAAACTAAAATATAATTCATAAATTATTTGGGAAGTAGGCTATTACAGTAAGTACTACAAACTTAACAATTTAAAAAATTTACATGTTTAGATATAACCTAAAATTAGGCTATATCAGGAAAGGTTAGGTAACCTAGTTGTACCTGAAAAAACAAATTTGTAATAAATTATATTGCAATTGCAATATAATTTACTATATCTATTTACTTCATAAGCATACAAAGGCTATTTTTCAGTATTTTGTAGTATTAGTACCATTATTAGTTAATGTGTTAATTTGGAGTCGGTAATAATTGTAATAATAAATAAATGTACGTTGTAAACAAGGTAAAATTTTAATGGTCAGGTCTACACTTTGAAATAACAATTGTAATAGAATATTAACAGAAGGCCATTTTTTCTTGCCACGAAACTGAACCTGTTGGTGAATTGAAGTACTGAACAAAGTTTTCTCTCACTTTGTATGCTGCTTTGGCAGCTCTTGGTCTTGTGTTGATGATATCCTCATCGCATTCTTCAATATTGATTATTTCATCAAACACATCGCTCAATTTCCCCTCCCTGACCCTTATCATGTTGTGAAGAGCACAGCATGCTAACACAATTTTTTTTGTGACATCTGGGTGTACTAACATTGCGTGTTCAAAAACACGAAACTTTTTAGACATCATCCCAAAAGCGCATTCAACGATTCTTCTTGCTCTGGAGTGTCTATAGTTGTAAATCTTTCGATCATTGGTTAGTGCTTTCTTTGCAAACGGTTTCATTAAATGTTTGTGAATTCCGTACGCTTCATCACCAACAAATACGTAAGGAAATTCTGTCGGATTATTCAGGTCTATTTTCCTTGGCTTGGGAAGACTAAGTTTTTGGGCATTGAAGGAAATGCCAAAAGATGATGATAAAAATACTCCTGGATCGTTATTCCTTCCTGCTTCCCCAACATCAACTATTATAAATTTCCCCTCAGCGTCAACTACAGCCTGTATCACAATAGAGTGAAAGTGTTTGTAGTTAAAAAAAGCAGAACCACAATTCCAAGGTGCTTCTATTCTTATATGTTTTCCATCAATCGCCCCACAACAATTGGGAAAGTTCCATATTTTCTCAAAGTTTTCTGCTATGGTAGTCCATTTCTCTGGGGTCGGGTTAGACATCAAATAAATTGGGGCCAATACTTCCCATATTGCTGAGCAAGTCTCGGATACAATTTTTCCTGCTGTTGTGGCACCAACTCGTAAATTGTAGTGCAAGTATTGGAATCGTTCACCAGTTGCAAGAAACCTGAAAAATAAATGAATATGTTGAAATGCAATAAGTACCTTTTTTTTATTTCAGCTGCAGCTTGTAAATTGAAGTGGGCCAACCTTCGCAATTCCTATACAAGATATTTACGGGAACTAAAGAAAATGCCTAGTGGTTCCGGGCAGAGGAAGAAGAAGTGGCACTTGGCAGATGCAATGGGATTTTTAGAACGTTTCACTGGACCTTACAGGAAGATGTCCAGTAATCTTAAACCAAACACCGAACAGATTACTACTTATTCTGTTTCTGAAGACCTAGAATGTGAAGAAACTGAAGCTTGTGTGACCGATGCCAACCTCCAACACCAAATTCCGTCTGTCAACTTAAATAACCAAGGTGAAGTTGTTCCAAAGGCTAAACGGAAAAGGACCGCAGGAGACATTGTTGCTGAGCCTATGGTTGAATATTTGAAGACTATAACGGAGAAGCGCAAGGCAGATGAGAACAAAGAGGAAGATCCTATGTTGACATTCTTTAAAAGTCTTGTACCAGACGCAAATAAGCTAAGTGACAGAAGGAAGCGTAAGTTTAAAAACATTGTGCTGTCTCAATTGAACAATTTATTGGACGAGCAAGAGGATGAGCTAATGAGTGTAGGCCAAGTATCAGCTCTCAGTTCTCGCCCGCCATCCACGAGCAGTGCTGGGAGTGCACATAGCAGCTCTTCATATTATCATAACTTACAACCACCAAATCCTCTGCAGCCGTCAATAATGCCGCATTATTCACATCACTCGTCATATTTTCAGGACAACAATCATAATTAAGTGTATATAATGTGTCGTTAAATTAAAGTACTGTACAGGGTTATAATGTTATAATCACAATGTTGCCCTCCTGAAATGTCTTTAACAATAAATCTATATTTAAAATTGTAATCGTAAATTTTTCCATCCTGATAAAACTATTGTACTTGAAATTATGTTTTTTTAATATAAACCATTTACTAAATATAAATTTACAATATCGATACAGTACCGTATAACCGATTAGTATCTTACTAGTGTACCCGTTGCTCGAAATCAAGAAAATAAGATAATTATCCTATGTTATAACCATAAACTATGTCCAGTAGGTTTTTTACAAGCAGTTAGTTCTACACAAATACCAGGTCATTGTAAAAATTATAACCCCCCCCCCAGCTCTTTAACGGTTGGTTTATGAAAAAACACTAAAAATAAACAGGTCTTAAAATTGTATGCAAACTCCAAAATTACTATAAAAATAGGGGTTACCATTGGAAAAAAAGGAAGTTAGCTGACATATTGGAAATTGGTGCACTTTTGCGAAAATTTCAACTAGGCTACGTGGTTTTATTTTTATAAAAAATAATTTAAGGTTCCCTATTTAAACTTTGCTGTCAGATTTATGGTTTACAAGATCCCAATGGGGGCCCAGTTAAAAAAGACACCCTGTATAGATACGTACCTTAAGGTTATAAAGAGTCTCTCTTCTGGGGTAATACTTTTACGCCAGTTGGTATTCTGCTTTAGTATCTTGGCTTGAATTAAGTCACATAAATAATCAAAAGTGGTGATGGTCATACGGCAGTAATTGTAAAACTTTGCTGGGTATTCTTTTAGCTCATTAATGAATTGTATGATTTGACGTTTTTGATTTATAGGATGTACCCAGTGTTCTCTTTCAACTTTCATATCAAAGAATTGAAGAAAATTCCACAACACCACAGCCGTTTCTTCGTCTTCAAATTCCATTTCCAGTCGCACTAACACAAAACTACAAACTAAAAATAATGAAATAAACTTTCGTTCGAGACACTTTGACAATTGATCACACACTGGAGCGGACAAAGACAAAACAGTTTGTTCCAGACGTTTTGTCGCGGACAGAATGTCCGCTCCTGTGTGCGCCCGACCTGACAACTCAACTTGTATTAAATATTTCACCCACAAAAATCATCCAATCGCAATAAATCAAAAACCGTTTGAAAGGAAATGATTTAAACTTTGATTTTTGTATTTACAAGTTTTTTCTAAAACGTCTATTTACGTGCGTAATCACCGTTGCAGTTTATTAGTTTTGTACAACTCAATTAACCCTAGAACTGGCATGGTTAAAGCTCAAATTGAAAAGCCCGTTTATAGCGCTTTGCAAGCATATTTTTAAAAATTCGCCAAAAATAGTAAATGAACCCCAATCCAAAAGTGTTCCATAGCTTTTTTGTAGAAGAAACTTCAAAGAATTCAAATATGCCACTAAAAATTAGTTTCTTTTAAAATTGTAAAAGTTGTTAGCTTAGAAAGCGAAAAATGTTCAGAAACGGAAGGAAAAAAAAGAACTTTATGCCTACATAAAAAATAGTAAAACATTTTTGTAATTTTTTTCAAAATACACAAAAGTTTTATAATTTAGTTCTAAATAGAAATATGTAAAAATATATTTCAATTTCACAAATTTTAGTTCAAAATAACATTTTGAACGTTTTTACTACATAACCTACAAATCTTGACTAATTTCAAGTGACTAGCCTATGCCAAGATATTTTTTACCAAACAATGTTTTTTTTATACCAAAAATTCGAGAATGAAATGTAGAATCGAATAGCATTCTACCCAGTTTCAAATAACTTTACATTTTGTAATGAAAATTCTAAAACCTCAAATCGGCATTTTAACCTAAAACTTATTTCTATAGCCTATGTTATTTATAAACTTACCGTTTTATTACAACACCGTTATAAGCCTAATTTCACTCAAACACAATCTACACTTATTTATTTATAACTAAAACACAATATAACACTATTTTATATACTGTAATAACCATAAAATAACACAAAACAAATGTCAACAAATGAAGTCAACTAGACGGCTGGCGTTCGATGAATTGTGTTCATTTGTAAAGCTTTGTTATACCAACCTATGAGATCTAAATGTATAGAATTTTACATAGATAAAAACTGTGAAGATTTCTGTTTATAACCATATATTGTACATTTTAGGTATATATCGAATAAGACTGTAAGAATCGATTCTAAACAGGCTTGCGTATTGGCCAAATATATATGACCAATTACAAGCTTTTACCGTATATCCTATAGAACAGCTGTTTTCAGAGTAACATGTGATTTGAAGACACAGTTTGAAACAGAATCGTCTGCTAAATTCAATGCTGTAATGATCTTCTTCATAAATAACTTCTGTGAGGAATTACAGACCGTTGAAAATGAGACAAAGTCTTGACAGTATACGGCGTTCATTGACGCGTGAATCATAGGTGATTTAGGTACTACAATTTTGAAACAGTGATTACGTATGTAAATATGTGTTCTACAAAAAAGTTGTAAATACAAAAATTATAGTTTAATTCATTACCTTTCCAACGGTACCGGTTTTATTACGATTAAACCATTTTAAGTGGATATAATGATCGATTGTGCAAATTCTCGCAATTGTTCGAGCGGGTTGCGTTGCCCCTGAGAGACTGCAGTCAAAACTGCAGTCTGCCACTTTGAGGGTTAACGCGCGGATTTTGTTCCAAAACTTAACGAAAAAGGCATTTTTCCTCTCTGTCTACAGCTAGGCCAGTTCTTTTTCTGATTTAAATTTATATACCTTACATACCGTTGGATCTTTTACAATTCCCTCTAAATAAAGTTGCCAGCCAATCAAAATTCCGTCAAATATATCTACAGATATGGGGGCGTTTTGTAGACCCTTGCATTGGTTACGTTTCCAACCAATAAACAAACAGCCTTATTTATAACACGTGAAAGACGGGTGATATCATTCTAGTTTTACAAATCTTTTGCTACCTTTGTGTAGAGAATGATTCAAGTTAACATTTAGTTTGAAACAAATATTTTTTACTAGTCAGGTTTGTTGTGTAGGACCGTGGGAAAGTCTGTGTTTTCACGGTCTCAAACCAAGTTTGAATTTTGAACCTAACGGACTTTTCTAACATGCAATAGATAGGCCGTTTACGGGTACTTCTTTGTATGTGTAGCAAGGATGGCAAGTTCAGACATTTGTCTTTCACTTTTGTTATTCAAGTAGAGATAATTCAAACACTTTTTTGAACTAAGAAAAGACATGTATACAGTTCTTTTCTTTGATTTATTCTCTACACATTGTTATAATAATATTTCATTTTTTGGAAAAGAAAATATTCCTAAATTACGTTTCAAAGTAGGCCTACTTTTGTTAGCACCCTTGTAGTAGGAACATAAAAACTGGTGTTTTCAAAATAAGAATTTTGAAATTGATAAATGTTTTTATACAGTTCTATTTAGAACTAAATTACGAAACTTTTTTACGCTTACGAAAAAATACAAAAAATGTTATGTAGGCCTAAAGTTAAAATTTTTCCTTTCGTTACTGAACAGTTTTTGTTACTTATATGTAATATTATTTTTGAGTGATAACTACCCTTAAAATTAAATAATAATTTATGCACTTTTCCTTATCCTCAAAAACAACTCAAGAAATTTCACAAAAATTTTACAATTTACACATATTGTTTAGAGAATATAGTCACTACAAACAAATGGAATAAATAGGGTAGCTATCCATATAAAATAAAAAATAAATTGCAAACTTCTAACAATAAGCTATTAAGCAAAATGTTGGTAATATTATTTGAAGTCACATAAAAATCATTTACAACTCGATAACTTGAGTAAAAATAAAGAGTTTAAGGGATAACTACCCTTAAAATTAAATCAAGCAATATCAAAGCGTTGCCGGGTAAACTAGCTAGTGCATAGCTTTATTTAAGTTAAGAAACTTTTTTGTAAATTAGTACTAAACTTTTACCTTTAACGGAAAACAAAATGCGTTTAGAACGTGAATAAAAAATTAACTGCAGGCATCATCGGCATAAGACAAATCCCCGAGAATCTGCCAGACCACAAGTGGACGGGAAGAGAGCATTTTCCGTTTAACTTCGGCTAATATTACAGTTCCAAGGAGCTAGAACAATCCGATTCTGTAGGTGGTTTATTTTAGAAGTGAGAACATTTTATCACGTGTCGGGCACAAAACGTTGCATTCATAACGTTCCCAAGTCAACGTAAAATGACGTGTCCAACACTCGGCAGCCCTACTGTAAACTGTTCGCCGTGAATTTGCTATCGACTTCAAATCGTCCGGTTGTAATCGAGCTCCATTATGCCGCAAAGTCCTCGGGGAATAGCCTACCGACGGGAGTCCCGTGGGACCCTATGCTAAGTAGTAATTCTGAAAAAACAATCCACTCTCTTGGGAATGTTCACTTGACATTGTACCCAAACACAAAGGGACTGATTGTAACGGTACATTGAAATAAAGTATTTAATATTTTTAATTTTATAGCTTATATAATACTAGGGGCCCCTGCTCGCTTCGATCGCAGTCCCAACCGTGACCCATGGTGAAGCCAATTCAAACAGATTATTACATACTCTGATATTTTCACGGAAATTACGACTGGGCGATGACCGTTATAACATAGCTAAAGTAAGGGGATCGAAATACTCACGACCATCCCCGATAATTTGATTGTAATTTCGCCATTAATATTTAAATAACCAACAAACAAATTTTTTATTACCATCTGTAAGAAACAATATAATATGCAACACCAACTGTTTGATTTGTAATGCCGTAAGATTTTTGTTAGCTTATACCCAATGCGAAAATCAGTTAGTTATGAACATTAATTACCTGATTATAAATTTGGCCGTGGATTTTGAACAGCCCATTTTAATGTGGAAGTTAGAACCCATGGTAGTAATATGTATCAAGAAAAATGGATTGGCCGAGGAGTCCCATTACCGTGGCTGCATGGTCCTTGATCCCTTTGATTTATTTCTGCGGGCACACCTCAAGGTGCTTAGTGTATGCACCTACAATAGCTTCAATTCAAGATCTCAGACGATGCATTGAGAATAATATTAAGAGTACTCGGAAAATGTCTGGAAACCCATTAGAAGGTGCTTGGAAGCATACGTGCTAAACAGAGGACGTAACTTTGAGCAATTCTTTTATTTTGTATTTATAAACTGGTAAATCCCGTGAAAAATCACAGGCGGAATAATTAGACAAACGTCAGGAATACATCATTTATAGAAATAAACGGTACCAGATAACTGCCACATACTTTCTCCCAGTTGAAATTGTATAACTTTCCAAGAGTAGCATAGGAGTTGGTTATTTAGAATTGCAAAAGTTGGAAAATGTTACCATGGAAAATATTAGATGCATAAAACACATATTTATATTATATTATATTATATTATTATTATTATTTAAACTATTCGATCGATTTCGAACAAATTTGCACCAAACATGTAAATTAGGCCTGTGTAGATGCACGAAAAAAGGTTTTGAAAACAACCCTTTTTTGGCCAAAAAACAGTTATTATTATTATTAAATAAACGAGAATGTTTATAAAAATGCGGTTTTTTGCTAATGGTAGGATACATTAAGGGGTACAAACAAGCCAAATTTGATCAAAATCGTAAGAGCCGTTTTTTAAAAATTCAGATTTTTCTCGTTTTTTTGCCATTTTTTGGGGTTAAAACTCCTTAAAATCCAAATTTTGAAAAAATGAAAAAAAGCCTAGAGATATTCCAGAACTACACCTACATACCAAATTTCATCAAAATCGGACCATTGGTATGGTCTCCAGCTCTGTACATATCCTTACAGACACACGGACAGACCCAAAAAACACTTTTTTGGGTTCAGGGAGCACCAAAACAAATAATTCCACTAAAAATACGTTTGGGTTCAGGGAACACCAACACAGATAATTCCACTAAAGATTTTTTGGGGGTTCAGGCAGCACCAAAACAGAAAATTCCACTAAAAATTCAAATTCGAAAATTTGGACGAAAACAATACTTTCTCCATATACTACGTGTAGTATATAAGAAAGTAAAAACAACACACTTTATCTAATCCTACCTAACTATGCAGACGGGGATTTTTAACTCGGTAAACGTGTACAATTATAACGAAAAAGAAACGAAGTCTTAAAATTCTCTGACCAACCGTTTTCAAGTTGGGTCGAGTTCAAAAATTCGGCTAAAAAAACATACTGACGGATAATTTAAAAACCAAGTATTTCCGGACTTACGTTTATTGGAACTTGTTCTCTTATTATCACCTACAGTAAAACGTAGGACAGTATATTCTAGACACCAGGAACAAACAATACCGACTTTCCTAATCGATGACAAACTGTTGACTCTCTATTTGAAATAAAGATACATTAAATTTAAGTAAGATCAAATAGCATTGCCTAGAGTATTATCAGAACGATCAGGCACAGAGTAAAGATTTACTGGTTCACAAGAGACATCAAAAATATTATGATAAACAATCTGGAGACGTCGACGCACGAACTTTAGTCATTACAGGATCCATAATGCACAACATGGAAACGTGAGTCAAGTTATAATGTCTTGTTTAGGTTGTACAGTTGCCAAGGTTAGGAATGTCGTCGTTTATCAAGGTTTCTGAAAGTTGTTTCACAAATAATGTATATGAATGACTATACAGAGTGTCCAGCTTCGACTGTATGAAACTTTACTGGGTTGTTTGTCACCTAAACACAAGCAAATAATACAATAAAACATGTGTCCTACCTCGATCTGTCTGTCCGTCTGTATGTGATTTTTAAAAATACCTTAATATCTCAGAAATGGTTTGAGATATAATCATAAAACTGAATATGAATACTCATCTAAATAAGGTACATGTTTACTTAAGAAATTTGTTTTCCTGCAACAATAAGTTTAAAAATGGTGGCTGTTGAACATTTTCAATGTTAAATGTTTACAACACCATACATTTACAGCAAAGTTCAAAGTAACATATTTGGGGACTATTTTAAGACAAAACAAAAGATATATCGTTTTTAATAATTGAGTAATAAATAACGGAGGAGACTCAAATTTATTGGTCTAATGAAGGGCTATTCGGTTGCTTAAGGAGGGCGTATTAATAAAATAGTAATACAAAACCTTATTGTATTGTAATTATATCTAAACTTTACTAATATTATAAAGAGGTAAAACTTGTTTGTTTGTTTGTATGTAGGGGGTAATCTCTGGAACTACTCAATCGATTGAAATAATAGTGTTACTAATAAAAAGCTACACTATCCCTGAGTAACATAGGCTGTATTCAGTTCGATAAAAACATTTTTTATTTCATTATTTGTAAATTTAGTCGGAAAAAATTTTAGTTTAGACCTAGACAGATGAACCAAAACATGTATTTGCGTTTATTACCATAGCAACCGATTTAATAAAATAACAGATAAAACAGCTGTTTGCTCTAATATTTCCACTAACGGCTGATTTCAAAATTTGAAGCAATTATTTTTATTTCTAACTTTTAGGTTAGGTTTTAATGAAAGTGCAGACCTGAGCCTTGCTGGTTATTTTAACCTTCATTATAACTGCTGTTATAAAATATACGAAATAATTTGTTTTTAACATTCAACGTTATTTACCATCTTGACTTTTTGGTTATTATTAATCCTACACATTTATTATAAAGAAAACATAACATGATTATGTTAAATAGAAGATTAGAACTGGGTTGGCGTGCGTAGCAGGCAGGGGGTATGTAATTATAACAATAATGTAATATTGCATTGTAATGTATTATCGTTGACCTCGAATTCATACTGTCAGTGTATTGATTCACTAAACGATTAAACCCCAACTTTGCTGGCACTAGAACTGAATGTTATCTTACTGTGAAACTTGTATACTTACTTGAATTAAAAGAGTCTTTATTTCAAGCTTCTTAGAAGGATAAACTTCCTTTAGATACAAAGCGAATATCTCTAGTAGTCAATGTAAAGGCAGTGACTGTACTGCATTTATCCATAAAATAATCTCAATTATTAGAGAATTTCCAGATGAGCTAATTCAGTGACTCTTATGGTGAGACTTAAGCTCAGAACACTAGCGTAATCGGAATTTCGTTATTACTAGCGACACGTAATATTGACGTGTGACCTCTAATACCTGTATATTTCCGGAAAGTGATGTATAAATTACAGCTACATACAGTATACAAATTGAATCAATTTACTATCTAACATAAAAAACTTACATGATATTTAACTTTATAAAAGAATTTGTATTAGTAAATACTATTCATTACATATGTTTCATTTGTTCGGAACCTATGCACACTGAGGGCAATTTTTCACTTGATGTTCACCACAGATAACTTTTCCGCAGATACAGTAAGTATCTGACATCCTCTTCTTTTTCCAATCACAAAATGAACAATTGGTTTTTCTTCCTGTATGAGGAACGACTTCATTTCTATCACGTGGTAAAATATACTGTTAAAACTAGTGACGCGTAAACTTTACGTGCTACGGTGGAGCATAAAGTCGACACCAAACTGACACAGATGAACGTATCCACCAAGCAGTCTCGAAGGCAACTAACTGCCCAAAGCACTGCTGAAAGGCTACAGTGGTAGAGGGGCGGGGGAGAAGGGGACAGAATGTCGGTGCAACACGTAAGTTTTACGTACGGTAGTTTTATAGGGTTAAAACGTTACATAATATGTCTTCGCACTCTGACGGCATTGTACGTCGGATTTTGTCCAAAATTGGTACACACGATAGATTTCTAAGTGGATCAGACGAGTTTGTTAGCAAACAATTAAATAACTTTCCGAATCAATGTTTTGCATGGAAATAAAAAAATTATTTTGAGATTTGTCGTACCAGAATGTAACTTTATTTTGGGTTTAAATAAAAAAATTTAAATATGAGATTATTTAAAAAAAAATATACTACCTTATGTGGGAATGGTTCCCCCAAAAAATACCAAAAGTTAAAATAACATAATTTAACAGTGGGCAGTTTTCTTTGCCAGGCCGAACTTCGCTGCGCGTTTAGCGTAGCAGTGCAAAATCGCAGGCACCTAGAACGAGGTTCAAACCCGCAAAGTGCTGTTGATAATCTGAGGCCGCACGGACGAGGTGCAAACGCCTCTCAGAGGGAGTTTTTACCTAAGAGCCGGAACTGGAGGATAATTTGCAAAAAATGCTGCTTACATACTTCGTACACGCGTTCAGTTATGCAACATCTTCGTGAGCTAACCAACTTCAGAAATAGCCGGTCAAACCCTGAAACAAATAAACTTTTTTTTGGAAATTACCGGCTCACGTCATTGGTTCAGCCGTGCGATCAAATTATTTCTTCTTAAACTTGTTTCAATAGCACTTAGCTCCGTCATTGAGGAGAAACCACGAGGCTTTGCGGCTAAGTGCACGTGCGAGGCTGGCTAATCCTATTGTTGGATCCACGTGAGCTCTTAGCACACTCTGGTGGGCAGACGGTGCAAATTACGAACGCCAGTAAAGGTTAAAGTGCGTTTGGATTGTAAGATCCTGGCTCTAGAAATATGGTTCTTCAGAGTGCATCCTGCGTTTTACTTGTTTACGCATGCTCTGTTCTGACATCGACTAAAATTCGTTTCCGTCTTGTCGAGATTTCGTCCTTTGTTTAAAGGAAGAGTTATAAGAAAAATGAATGTAAACAAGTAAATTATAGAAACTATTACAAAATATAACACCTGTGAAGCTACAGTAAGCTTACTGTATAGCTATAATCTATTTGTGAAAGTGAATGTTTTTTTAATTACATATTGTTCTAGAAGCATTCGCCACCTGTTCACTTCGCTCACCGACCCCCGCGGCCACTCACAGCGAAGCTAATGCAAACAGACTGTTGTCTACTCTGATATTTTCACAGAAAGCTTCCGGGTTAGACCAACCTACTTTAGAAATATCAATCACGGATTATTTCTTTGACCTTTGAAACCGAGATAAACATTAATACTGTGTACCTTCATAATAATAATATATGGCAGTAGAATGCTACGCACACGAACCCTCGCGGGGAAGTAAACGCAAACAGATTATTGTATTATAAGATATTTTCACTGAAATGACGATTGATTTTGACGGAGATTGTTTATTTATAGAGTGACAATTTACAAGTTTTAAAATACTATAGGGAACAAGCGCGTGCTCCGCACGCCAACCCCGTTGGGGCCTTCTATAAACATAATCATGTTGGGTTTCCTTTTGTAATAAAGGTGTAGGATTAATAATAATCCCAAAGGTAAGATGATAAATAATGTTAAATGTTCAAATCAAATTGTTTCTTATATATTTGTATAACATCAGTTATAATAAAGGTTAAAAGAACCAGCAAGGCTCAAGTGTACACTTTAATAAAATACCCAACCTAAAAGATAGAAATACAAATAATTGCTTCAAAGTTTGAAATCAGCTGTTAATGGAAATATCAGAGCAAACAGCTCTTTTATCTGCTATTTTATTAAATTGGTTGCTATGCTAATGAATGTGAATGCATTTAAGAAATATGTTTTGGTGATCAGTCTAGGCCTAACCTAAGAATTTTTTCCGACTAAATTTACAAATATTGAAATCAAAATGTTGCTCAGAAATAGTAAAGCTTTTTATTAGTAGAACTATTGTCTCAATCGGTTTAGTTGTTCCAGAGATTACCCATTACGTACAAACAAACAAATTTTACATCTTTATAATATTAGTATAGTTTAGATATAATTGCAATAAAATAAAGCTTTTTATTACTATTTTATTAATACGCCCACCTTCAGCACCCGAATAGTCCTACATTAGGCCAATAAATTTGAGTTTTCTCCGTTATTTATTACTTAATTATTAAAAACGATAGATTGTTCGATTTGTCTTAAAATATTCAAAAAAATATGTTATTTTTAATTTTGTTGTAAAATGTATAGTGTTCTAAACGTTTAACATTGAAACTGTTCAACTGCCGTCATTCTTAAACATATTGTTGCAGGAAAACAAATTTCTTAAGTAACATGTACCCTATTTAGATGAACATTCATTTCATGTTTTATGATTATATCTAAAAACCTTTCTGAGATATTAAGGTATTTGTTAAAATCACATACAGACAGAAAACAGATCGAGATAGGACACATTGTTGTATTGTATTATTTGCTTATTTTTAGCTGACAAACAACCCAGTAAAGTTTCGTACAGTCGAAGCTGGACATCCCGTATATTCATTCATGTACATTATTTGTGAAACAACTTGCAGAAACCTTGATAAACGACGACATTCCTAACCTTGGCAACTGTACAACCTAAACAAGACATTATAACTTGACTCACGTCTCCATGCTGTGCATTATGGATCCTGTAATGACTAAAGTTCGTGCGTCGCCGTCTCCAGATTGTTTATCATAATATTTTCGATGTCTCTTGTAAACCAGTAAATCTTTACTCTGTGCCAGATCGTTCTGATAATACTCTAGGCAATGCTGTTTGATCTTACTTAAATTTAATGTATCTTTATTTCAAATAGAGAGTCAACACTTTGTCCTCGATTAGGAAAGTCGGTATTGTTTGTTCCTGGTGAAAATAAGAGAACAAGTTCCAATAAACGTAAGTCCGGAAATACTTGGTTTTCGAATTATCCACCATTTTATAATCTATCTATATCTATATATATATAAAAGCGAAATACCACTCACTCACTCACTCACTCACTCACTCATCACGATTTCTCAAAAAACTACCGAACGGATTGAAATGAAATTTGGTATGTAGCTTCCTCTAGGGCCATAGGTGCTTACGAAGAATGGGTTTGAAAAAATTTGAAATTTTATTGGGGGTTTGGGAGGATCAAAGTTATTAAATCACGATTTCTTCAAAACTACCGAACGGATTGGAATGAAATTTGGTACGTAGCTTCCTCTAGGGCCATAGGCGCTCGCTAAGAAAGGGTATGAAAAATTTCGAAATTTTAGGAGGGGTTTGGGGGGATCAAAGTTACTAAAATCATAATTACAGATCTTTTATTATTATGACAATAGTGTTTTTATTATTTAAGATCTATATATATAAAAGCCAAATACCAATCACTGACTGAACACCTAAAAAGAATACAATTACGTTAAAAAGACTGAAAATACCAACCACCACGGGTAACGCCGTACGGGTCTAGGAAATATATAAAGGCCAAATACCACTCACTGACTCATCACGATTTCTCAAAAACTATTCAACGGATTGGAATGCAATTTGGTATGTAGCTTCCTCTAGGGCCCTAGGTGCTCGCTAAGAAAAGTTTTCAAAAAATGTTTAATTTTAGGGGGGGTTTGGGGCGTAAAATTTACTAAAAATCCCTATAAGAAATATATAGCGTAATATATTTATTGATTTTTTTTGTTGTTGTTAATATACATTTAACTTTGATTTGTTTATCCGTGCAAAGCCGGATCAGGCCAGCTAGTATTAGTATAGAAGACCAAAATTTGATACGGTGAAGCAGAATTTCAAGCCAGTCAGGTAGAACTAGTAAAAAAATATATTTAGCATAATTTTAATACTGACAGGCGTTTGAATTATGATATAGTAAGATTTTTTATTATTATTATTAGTAAGACTTTTTCGTTGTTTGTGTTTGCTAACACCTTATAGCCTATCTGATTCACCTAAAATACTAGGTTCAAATGCACGTGGGGAATTTCCCCCTGGTGGGAGTTTCTGACTCGTGGCCGACGGCCACAAGGCCAACTCAGGAATCAGCGTATGAGCCTGGCTGTTGGGTGAGGAGCAAACAAATTCTACTAATATAGTTCTTACTTGAGGGCTCCACCCCTGCTCGCTTCGATTGCCAACCCCCGTGGTGCCTCGCATCGCGTCGAAGCAAATGCAAACAGGCTATTTTATATAAGCCCTACTATTAAATTCTAATATGTCTTATTTATTTTAATTTGAATGAAACATAGTCGTTTCTTATTTTGAAATTCCTTAATTTATTAAGGGTTTATTCTCTAGTTTTAAGGAAAATATTACAATCTACATTTTTAATATATTTTGACAACTTAGCAGCCCGCGTCAAAATGTCAATCTATGATACTTCTTTTATGTATGTTGTAAGAAATAAATGTACAAATTTCAACCTCACTAACTTTAGGGAAAATATAACAATTAATGTTTATTATTTTAGTGGTTGTTGTCACATTTTTACCCCTTAGCAGCTCGTGACAAAAAGCAAGTCTAGTTTACTTTTTCTATGTATCGTGTAAGAAATAAATACACAAAACTTCAGCTCTCTAGCTTTAAGGAAAGTATACAAAATTTATATTTAAGTTTTTTAGGGGTTGTTTCAAGTATGGTTATTAAATCAAAATTAATTCTAGCCTATGTTACTCAGGGATTGTGTAGCTTTTTATTAGTAAAACAATTTTTTAAATCGGTTCAGTAGTTCCAGAGATTACCTCCTACACACAAAAAAAAGACTAATTTTACGTCTTTATAACAAGCAGGCAGCTTGTCAAATGGTAGAAACCCAAATAGATATATTAATTTTAGAAATTTGGTCAACTAACGTCAGCGGTTCAGCTAACAATTTGTTTAAAATATTTAACATCTAGTCCACTCACAAACCGATTATCTTTTTCTTCTTGTTTCAACTGTACCAACCTGAAACAGAAAATTAAAATTTGAATTAATAAATAGTCAAACAAAACATTTGAACAAATAATCACATAGTTGTATTATATTAACAACTAAACGTTTTTTTTTAAGTGTTACTAACAATTTAATGTCAAAACACCACTAACATAGAAAATATTTTGAGTTGGGTCTTACAATATAATCTATACTAATATTATAAAGAGGTAAAGTTTGTTTGTTTGTTTGTTTGTATGTAGGGGGTAATCTCTGGCGCTACTGAACAGATTGAAAAAATAGTATTACTAATAAAAAGCTACACTATCCCTGAGTAACATAGGCTATAATTCATTTCGATAAAAACCTTTTTTATTTTAATATTTGTAAATTTAGTCGGAAACAATCTTAGGTTAGACCTGGAATGATAAACCAACACATGTATTTACATTTATTACCATAGCAACCAATTGAATAAAATAACAGATAATATAGATGTTTTCTTCAATATTTCCATTAACAGCTGATTTCAAAATTTGAAGCAATTATTTTTGTATTTCTAGCTTTTAGGTTAGGGTTTTAAAGTGTAGACCTGAGCTTTGCTGGTTCTTTTAACTATTATTAACTGCTGTTATAAAATATAAGAAATAATTTGGTTTGAACATTTAAAATTATTAAGATTTTAGTTTTGAGGTTATTATTAATCCTACACCTTTATTGTAAATAAAACATACCATATGTTTTTATAAGGTTCCATTGTGGGTTGGCGTGCGGAGCACGCAGGGGTCTCCCCTAGTGTGGTATATTTTTCCAATTTTATTGTAATTTTAGAGGAACTAAGGCTTCCTTTGCTTCCAACACAGGTGCTCGCAAATACAGATTGAAATATAAATTAAAGTGTAATTATAAATTACCTTAAAAAATTTAAAAATGAAAATTAAATTAGATTGAAATACTTTAACAAATCTTATTCTTTTGGTGAACGTATGAGCTATACGGTGTGTCCTATAAATTAAGATCCAAACTTCGGAGAATGGTTATATGGGTCAAATTAAAGAGAAAATCAAGAATAACACTTTTTCAAGAAAGTCTTCGTTCTCCAAAAATCCGCCATTTTGTATTTTTAACAAAATAATTCGTATCCAGAGAACGGTTTAATTGACTGAGTTGAAACTTGGCATGAAGTTTAACCTAACAATGTTCTATTTTTAAAAAATATAAGCAATTATATCCAATTATGCGTTTCAAAATGGCGGCTGTGTGAACCTAAATTTCAAACCTAAATTACTCAAAAACTGTTTATTTTAACAAAAATTGTCAAGGTACCTTTTTTGTAGCCCTTTTGATTCATTATTGGATGGTGTAACCGTCAAATAAATCCGATGAAGGATACCAGTTGAGTTGTGTAAATAATTGGTTTGTTCAAGTCGGCATCCTATACCAACACAGTAAATACTACAATATTGTATGTACATCTGCTGTCATTATCTTTAACTTAGCTATTTTCCTGCATCCTATTGTTTTGACAGTTACACCATCAAATATGGAATCAAAAAGGCTACAAAAAATGTGTCTTGAAATTTGTTTGTTGAAATATAAGGTTTTTGTGTAATTTAGGTTGAAATTTTCATGCAGCCGCCATTTTAAAACGCATAATTCAATACAATCGATTATTTTTCTTGAGACAGATCATTGTTAGCTTAAACTTCATGCCAAGTTTCAACTCAATCAGTCAAACCGTTCTCTATATATTAATTATTTTGTTAAAAAATACAAAATGACGGATATCTGGAAAGCGATGAGTGTTTGGGAAAAATGTTATTATTTATTTTCTCTTTATTTTAACCTATAGAACCATTCCCCGAAGTTTGGTTCTTTACTCATCGGACATTCTGTTTACAGGGTGTTCCGGAACTCTCTTCTAATAATTTTTAGACACCAGTTTGACTTCCATAGAGCTAGATAGTCTGACTATGTGATAGACATTTCAAAATCCATCAAATAATTAACTAAAAGAGGCCACTGACGGAACAATACAAGATAATGTACTATTCAATTAAAATTTAGAGACATGGATGCTGGAAAAATTAATTTACTATAAAACGGTTCTTGTTTTTGGTGATTAATAGTTTTGAGTTAAATACTACCATAGTAAAATCTATATATATATATATATATATATAAATCTCGTGTCACAATGTTTGTTATCGAACTCCTTCGAAACGACTTCACCGATTATCATGAAATTTTTTGTATATATTTGGTAGGTCTGAGAATAGGTTGTAGGCTACATTTTACACCACTAGGTGATAAGGGGGGACCTCTTCAGATTTTTTTTTTTAAATACCACTCATACACTCATCAAGAAATCTCAAAAACCACCGAACGGATTGGAATGAAATTTAGTATGTAGCTTACTCTAGGACCATAGATGATCGCTAAGAAAGGTTTTAAAAAGATTCTTAATTTTAGGGGGGTTTGAGTTACTAAAAAAAACCGAACGGATTAGACTGAAATTTTGTATGTGGCTTCTTCTAGGGACCTAGGTGATCGCTAAGAAAGGGTTTAAAAAAATTCGAAATTTTAGGGGGGGTTCAAATTTACTAAAAAGAACCACCAAACGGATTGGAATGAAATTTGGTTTGAAGCTTTCTCTAGGGCCCTAGGTGCTTGTTAAGAAAGGTTTTAAAAAAATTAGAAATTTTAAATGATTTTGGGGGATCAATGTACTAAAAAAAACCACACAACGGATTGGACTGAAATTTGGTATGTAGCTTCCTCTACGGCCCTAGAAGCTTGCTAAGAAAGTTTTTTAAAAAATTCGAAATTTTAGGGGAGTTTGGGGGGGGTTCAAAGTAACTAAAAAAAACCACCGAACGGATTGGAATGAAATTTTGTATGTAGCTTCCTCTAGAGCCCTAGGTGCTCGCTAAGAAAGGTTTTAAAAACATTCTAAATTTTAGGAGGGGTCTAATTTACTAAAAAGAACCACCAAACGGATTAGAATAAATTTGGTATGCAGCTTTCTCTAGTGCCCTAGGTGCATGTTAAGAAAGGGTTTCAAAAAATCGAAATGTTAGGTGGTTTGGGGGGGGGGGGGGTAAAAGTACTAAAAAAAACCACAGAACGGATTGGACTGAAATTTGGTATGTAGCTTCCTCTAGAACCCTAGGTGCTAGCTAAGAAAGGGTTTAAAAAAATTCAAACTTTTATGGGGTTTAGGGGGGTCAATGTTACTAAAAATCCCCATAAAAAATACACAATTTAATATATTTATTGTTATATTTTGTTCGTTAATATACATTTAACTTTGATTTGTCTAGCCGTCCAAAGCCGGATTGGGCCAGCTAGTAAACATATATAAATTTGGACGTGAAGAGGATTTAGTTCATTTACTTGGCAGCTGTTCATCTCTTATAACGGCTGGCTAGATGTATCAACTTTTGCCTCATCTTGAAGTCATTAACTTCTGCGTAACTATTAAAGAGGACACAAGGCTTTCTATGTTTGGGTTCAACGATGCACGTAACTCAAAGCAAAACAGATTCAGTTAAAAACTCCCGGGACGTAAACTTCCCGTGAAACTTAAACAGGAGCCGTAGATTACTTTCTAAAGTGAATGTACTCGATCAAAGTATTGGAAGTGACCGACGTTTGACGAAGTTTCACGACAGCGCACGACCCAGTTAAAACTTTGCCGAACATATCATGACAACATTGCATTAACAGTTTCCATTACTTAGCTAAATGAAGATGAGAAATTAATTTCTCTGAAGTGTTTTAAACTCCGCTTTTTAAAGAGAAAGACTGGAATTTATCCTAAAACGCTGTTATTTATAGTACACGTATTGAAAGTTAGGTAGTTGATTACTTTAGATATTTTGTATACAAAACTATTCAAATAAAACCAACAAACGTGTCTTATATTTTCCCAAGTAGTAATAGTGGATAATTTGACCACGCAGCTGAACCGCTGACGTGAATAGAGCAAAGTCCTAAAATTAAGTTTATAGGCCAATGTTTCAGGGTTTCAAGTAACAATTTGGGAAATAAGTCTATTCACGACGGTTCGCACGCCATTCCGCATTTTGGGAGTATCTTCAATACATAAAGCATTGCGTGCTTCGCACGCCAACTCCCGTATTAGGAGTATCTTCAATATACAATGCATTGCGTGCTTCGCACGCCAACCTCACGGTAGAATCCACCACATGGCTTTGAACCGGGTACTTCTATGGTATTTTACGTTTTGATCGTTCAAACATATATTTTAGGGTTTCAACAAAGTATTTGGGAAATTGGTCTCTACTCACTAAGGCGTCTACTACCCGGGCGTATGAAATATATTAGTGGAATTTCTTGGCACCTCAGCCTTCAACCACTGCTCACGCACTGCTGCACTAGGTATATACACAGTTTTGTTTACTTATTCTCAATAGCAAAACTAATAAACATGGTTTAAGGGTTTTGTGAACACTCTGTGAATATTAGATTTAAAATGGTTCCTATTGCAAGGTTTTTAAATTTTTCAACTTACATCTATTATTTTTACAAGGGTTTCTTCCAGTAGGTCTCTGAATCTAAGTTATAACACACAGTAAGGATCGAACACGCCTGTCAGCTTACCACACCAGAAATGTTGGGAAATGTTAGGCAACACTTTGAGTTTAGGCTGAAGAAATCAATGGTTCTCATTTCGATCACTTAATCTGAGTGAAAATGAGGTGAGTGCTAAAGGTTTCTTTGAGTCCAGGCTGTATTTCTGTCAAGAAGTCAATGGTTCTCATTTCGATCACTTAATCTGAGTGAAAATGAGGTGAGTGCTAAAGGTTTTACTCATTGTAACATAATTATTAATGAAACTTTAAAAAGTAGTTTTTTGGGAAAATCATAATTTAGATTTTCAGTTATGTTGGATAGAGTCAACATACAGACCTCCGGTTTGCGCTAATCTTCTTCTTTTATCAAGACCTTTAAAATGAGGTGTCATTCAATAGGGGTTCTCATTTAAAATATTCGACTTACCCGCAAAATACCCCATTTTTGGGGGAGGGTTTAAAATTTACGATACACCAAAGAAACTCCATTTTCGGTCATGTTAACAATCACCAAAGCAAATCTGTCTACTTCCATTAATACAAAAAATAATAGGAGGGTGGGACTTTTAAGACACCTGGTATACCGGGTGTTCCACGAAGAGGTCCCTATTTTTGAATTAATATATTAGATGCACCGAACACTCTACAAACCTGAAACTCAACAGTCCTAACATACACATATTTAAAAGAAATACACCTTAGTATTAGTTAATTCTGACACATAAGAACAAAATGGCGGGATATCAAAGAAATAGTACCTTTTCGTTAAAATAGTTTTATTTGCTGAAGTGTTACAACATAATTATTGAATTTTAACGATGTTACTAAGCACTAAACAACGTTAGGGAATTAAAGATATAAGTAACTCATAAATAAATTAAATCTATTCTATTTGATTCATAAACCTTATTCAAACTGATGTCTATCGATCGCAATGCACTGATGACAACGAAATAGAAAACAGTCATACGCTTTGCTGAACAACTCTCGAGGTATCAACAACAGTTCCTCTTCGATCAACCTCATTAGTTCATCGTCTGTCGCAATGTTATGACAATAAACCTTCTCCTTCAAAAAGCCCCACAGAAAAAAGTCACAAACAGTCAAGTCTGGAGACCTTGGGGGCCAGTCCATGAAGCTGCTGCCACGACCTATCCAACGGTTAGGAAGATTTTGGTCCAAAACTGCTTTGGCCACATTAGCATAATGCGGAGGAGCTCCATCCTGTTGGAAAAAAAACGTCTTTCATCTCAGGCTGAGAAAGATGAGGAACTATGTGATTGCTTAAAACTGATGCATACCTTTCTCCAGTCATTGTTTGTCGGGATATGTCATACTACAAAACACCATCCTTGGTAACAGCAGCCCAAACTGTTATACCTGTTGATTTTAATTTCTCTTCTTGTAAGATATGTGGATTTTTTGTGTTATAGTAATGACAATTATGCCTGTTTACAGTTCCTGTTCGATAAAATGTCGCTTCATCTGAAAACACGATTCCTTCATGCCATTTGCTATCTACGTCAGTCTTTTCAATTATTTTCGAACAAAATTCCAATCGTCTGTCAGGATCATCTTCAAGCAGTCCGTGAACTAAATGAGTTTTATAATGTTTGATTTTGTTCTTTTTGGCATACCTTTGGACAGATGACTTCGGTATCCCTGTAGCAGATTCCACCTTTCTTACTGAATTAGGCGTATTTGGAGATTCCATGAAAGTAGGACATACGATTTCTTCATTTTCTATGTTGGAGGATCTATGGTATTTTTTTTGTATTGACCCCGTTTCTAGTAGGATAGTCTTCCACTTACGAATAGATTTCCTTGACGGTGGAACTACACCTGGGTACCTTTCCCTAAAACACCTTATTGCTTCATAATCATTTTCAAAGGCAATAGCCCAGGAAAAACATTTCACTTTTTGCTCAGTTGAAAACGGCATGGTACATAAGACACTTTACAATGCAACTTAATAACAAATGCCAATGTTTATTACCAAATATGTTTATTGTTGTGGATACACGCAGTCAGCTGATAGATTTAAAATAGTTCCTATTCTAAATAAAAGTAGCTTTACCCTTAAAATACGATTGCTGATTTTTTTTTTTTTGCCATTTTGTTTGGATTAGTCAGAATTAACTGATACTCAGGGGTATTTCTTTTACAAATGTGTTAGTCACGACTGTAGAATTTCAAGTCTGTAGCGCGCTCTATACGTCTGTCATATCAATTCAAAAATAGGGACCTCTTCGTGGGACACCCGGTATATTGCAATGCAGGCCATGGGTTTGTTAAAACTTCGAGTGCTTCTCCTCATTCTGACTCAAGATATATATAGTTTGATTGAACCTAACTTCAAAGATATACAGTTTGAATAAATCTTGTTATTATCCAAATTGATCGAGTAGTATTTCACCTCTTGTGAGTGACTCACTAAAGCATCTCAGCTGTTTGGTTATTTTACCATAAGGCTTGATAAACACATTTTGTATTTAGGTTGACGTGTCCAGTCTTTAGGACCAGTACTGACTTCAAAAACTGTTTAAGTTGCCCTTTCATTTGATGTATTAGTATTTATAATTGTAATTTAAATGTAATAAATACTAAACACCTCGATATTCGTTTTGAAACACTGTTTATAGATTTTAGACACTGTACTGAAATTAAAAGAGAATCAAAAGTAAAAGTATTTTTAGTCTCAAAATCGGTGTACGATAGTTTTCATACGAATAATTATTTCTGTCCGTTTAAAAATAACCAGATATTATTTCTAATATTTAATTATACTTGAGGAGCAAGATATTATGTATACGAGGACTGTTCAAAAAGTATCTGACTTTAATTTTTACGCTCAGAAAACTAAAGGTGCGGGGACGTGTTTCGGCACAGACGTGTCCAAACATGTTAGAAATACGCTGATATTGTTTCCCGGTCGATAAGTTACGTCTTTCATGTTTGAACACGGCTTGAACAGAGTAGTCTAGAGTACGCTCGTCGGATTTTTCATTTTCTAAAATGGTGGAACGAGTCGATCAGCGTTATTGTATTCAATGTTGTTACAAACTCGGCGCTAATCAAGCAGAAACCATTCGAAAAGTTTGAAAAGTTTTGGAAAGGATGCATTGAGTGCCACTGATATTAAAGGGTGGTATAACCGCTTCAAAAGTGGTCGCACATCCGTCGATAGTGAACCACGATCCGGTAGGCCTTCCACCGGCAAAAACGACGAGGTTCTTGTCCGAATCGAAGCTTTGGTGCTGGAAGATCAACGTATAACCGTGGGAGAGTCGGCAGAAGAAGTTGGAATAAGTGTTGGAAGCGCTCACCCCATCCTAACTGAAGATTAGCGTGAGAAGGGTAGCCGCCAAATTCCTGCCGAAACAAGAGAACAAAAAGAGCTTCGTTTGGAAATTGCGCAAGACATGTTAGGCTGCGCAAATGGGTACAACAATTTATTAAACACGATAGTAACAGTGGTGATGAGTCGTGGGTGTATGGTTACGACTCGGAAACTAAAATGCAGTACTCGCAATTACGGCACCGAAGAAATATCAACAGGTTCGTAGCAGTGTAAAATCCATGTTGACCATTTTCTTCGACTGTCGAGGTGTCGCACATCACGAATACGCTCCCCAAGGGCAAACAATCACCAAAGAATACTATCAAGAGGTCCTCCGTGATGCTGTGCGGTGGAGTTGTGATTAGCAGGTACTTGGCAGCTTCATCACGACAACACTCCAGCACATTCTTTGCATCTTATTCAACATTTTTTGACAAAACATGAAGTTGAGGTGGTTCGGCAGCCTCCCTCACCAGCCACCAGACGTGCCCCCTGCGACTTCTGGCTGTTTCCTGGATTGAAAATGCCATTGAAAGGGCACCGATTCGAGTCGAGAGAGTAAACAAATACAGAATGCGACGAGCCGACTGAACGCGATTCCAACAGAAGCCTTCCAGAAATGCTTCCAACAGCGGCAAAACCGGTGGGGAAAATGCGTGGAGCCTGATGGGGGACTATTTAAAGGGGACTAGTGTATATTTTTGTAAATCTAAAAGAATAAATTTTTTATTCAAAAAAGTCGGATACTTTTTCAACAGACCTCGTACATTACACCGGATTCTATGACTTGAGTAGGTCGCCTTTTACAGAGTATTTGCTCTCAACACGAAAGGTGTGAAACTCATTTTGAAAACCCTCTTAATACATTATACAATCACCGAGACCCATATTTACCGCGCCCCAAGGCATCGTAGCTTTGTCCCATCAAGTATATTTTATCGGTTCCGGCTTTCGGATAAATTGAAATCAGAGTAATTTATGACCGCAGCGCCAAGGGGGGGAGGTATTTCATTTCGTGATCAGGCGGGGGAGGGGGGAATAAAATGGTTTCCATTTGTAAAGGAAAGTAATTCGCGGAGAGTATTCGATAAGGTAAAGCGGCGAGGGTGGTAAATGTATCACGACGATGCATTATTTTAATAAAAATGTAGAATTCTATAAAGTTGAACAATTTAAAAATTGTAATAGGGACCATTTTAAATCTAATATGAGACAGAGTGCTCATAAAAACCCTTTAACGATCTTCATTATTTTTACTTTCTCACTATACCATACCCCTTGAGTCAAAAAAAGTGGCTTTTATATAATGTCTGTCTGTATGTCTGTGTGCATGTATGTATACAAACTGGAAAGAAAACTGTTCGATCGATTTCGAACAAGTTGTCACCAAACGTGTCAATTAGGCCTGCATAGATGCACGAAAAAAGGCTTTGAAACATTTTGAGAAACAACAATTTTTTTCCAAAAAACCCAAAAAATCAGTAATTTTTTTATAAACAAACGGCTCTAACGATTTAGATCAAATTTGCCTCATTTGTAGAGCTTAATGTACCTACCATATGCAAAAAGTCGCATCTTTCTCAAGATTCTCATTTAGCTAATAATAATAATAACTGATTTTTGGAGAGTTTTTGGCCAAAAAGGGGGTTGTTTTTCAAATTTTTCGTGCATCTATACACGCCTAATTGACGTGTTTGGTGCAAATTTGTTCGAAATCGATAGAATAGTTTTCTCTCTAACTAACAATAATATTTATTAGTTAATCTCCTACTTTAAAATCACCTCTCCTACGCCTCCTACAATTTTGAATCTAATAATTTAAATATGTTTGTGAGAATGTATGGGTCAATTCCTGGTACCGTTTATTGTTACTGAGAATAAGTAAAAGATACTGTGCACATACCTTGTGTTGTTAACAGGGCAAATGTTTTGACATATCTGAACCCTCTATGATTGTTGTATCTTAAGGGGGAAAGGAGGTTGACGAAATAAAATGTAAAGGTGGTAATTAAATACATCATACTATGGCTCATAAAAAAAAAAATAGTTTTGAAAACTAGATCTTAGTATCTTCCTTCGTTGAAAAGTAATTGACAAAGTTCTGGAAGAAGACGTGTACTCATAAAATCAAAGCAGGGCTAGGAATAAGTATCAACTGCTATAAAAGCGAGTATACGTCCGTACGTGAGTAACATACAATAAAACAGCTGATTTCATTCATCATCTGTAATACTTAAACAAACCCAGTGTAGATTGTAGTTGAGGATTGTGTTTACAACTGTAATCGTTATAATTTCTTGTGAAGTTGATTTTTTTAAATATGAGTTATAGAAATAATGTATGCTATAAATATACGTTATAATATTTGCTTTGAGGTTATAAACTGTATATAAATACAATGTTTTATCATCAATATATTTGTTTACACAAATTTAAAGAAGAGATACCTATTCGGAAACATTCGTACATCTTCGTATAACATACAAAAATATTCGATTATTAATTTCTTCACTATGATAATTTTATTAATAACTTCTAAACCACTTAATCTATCAATATGAAATAAAAATCAATTAAAAGATAGTATGTTTATCTTTTTTTAAATATGTAATAACTTATATAAATACAAATGTTTAACAAATAGGCCTACAGTTTTATAATCCTTATTATTTTAAAAATTTTCCTAGTTAAAAATCCCTGTCAGTATAGTTAGGTAGGCCTAGATAAGTAGGCTTTAATGTTGTTTTTAAATAGTTGGTTTCATGACGTATTTCTGATGTGTATCTAATTAATCAGCCTGTGATTTTTTACGGGGGCTTTCCAGTCTTATAACATCAAAGTGGACTAGGAATACGAAGCTTGTGTTAACACATGTAACAATTTTAGTGAACTGATTCTGAATGTGTAAATGTCGTCAAAGATTTTTCAAATGTGTTAGTAATACCAGAACATTACAATTTATAGTGTTAAGCATTTGCTATAACTGTAGGCCTAGTTGTTTTTTAGAAAATCTCTTTTAAATGTACTAACTAAAATCCCATCCTACCTTGGTAAAATTTTTAGTTTGTATTTGAGTGGTGTACCTACTTAAGCAAACATTGAAGAAATAATCTTAGAATTTTTTTGAAAAACCGTACCCTCAACAACCTCCTAATATTAACAAATTAATAGCCTGCTTTGATGTCATGAACAATATCATTTTCCAGAACTTTGATTGTCCATTACTTTGAAACGAAGCAAGATACGCTCTAGTTTCTTTTTTAATAAGCCATGCATGGTGTATTACACGGCCTACCTTTAGATTTCAGATAGACAACCTATCTCCCCCAAGCTTCCAAAGAGGTCCGGATGTGAAGAAAATGTGCCCTGTTACGCACCACTAGATATAGAAAGTTTTGTTATCTTATTTTCAGTAACTTTAAACTGGAGCAATGGAGCGGGTTATGGGTCCGTGTTATTTTAACTATTTTTCGGTAATATTTTCTCAAAAAAGTACTACACTCTATGAAACTTTTACTGCGAGTTTATTTGTTACTTAGCAACGATAATGAGAATTATTGTTGGTGTAAATCTATTCATTGGAGTTGTTAATGAGTTTTTGTAATAACTTGCTTTAAAAGGTTTTTAAAAATAAATGTAAATGCTATCAGACTTTATCTAGGCCTACGTAACAATGCTGACGGGTATTTTAAATTTCGTAAATGTGTACAATTATAAGAATACTAGGGGAGACCCCTGCGTGCTCCGCACGCCAACCCCAAATGGAACCTTCTAAAAACACATGTTATGTTTTATTTAGAATAAAGGTGAAGGATTAATAATAACCTCAAAAATAAAATGGTAAATAATTTTAAATGTTCAAATTAAATTATTTCTTATATTTTATAACAGCAGTTATAATAATGGTTAAAAGAACCGGCAAGGCTCAAGTCTACACTTAGGTCATAACTCATAACCTAAAAGCTAGAAATACAAAAATAATTGCTTCAAATTTTGAAATCAGCTGTTAATGGAAATATTGGAGCAAACAGCTACATTATCTGTTATTTTATTCAATTAGTTGGTATGGTAATAAAATGTAAATACATGTGTTGGTTTATCATTCTAGGCCTAAACTAAGAATTTTTTCCGACTAAATTTACAAATTTTAATATTGAAATAAAAAGAGGTTTTTATCGAAATGAATTATAGCCTATGTTACTCAGGGATATTGTAGCTTTTTATTAGTAAAACTATTTTTTCAATCAGTTCAGTAGTTCCAGAGATTACCCCCTACATACAAACAAACAAACAAACAAACTTTACCTGTTTATAATATTAGTATAGATAAAACTGTAGTCATATTTGTTAATATTTTTTATTTACATACCTACGTTATTATATATTTAATGAAAGATAAAAATGCTATCTTTTAACAGTTTTTAACTGCATATTGGTAGATTAATGATTTAGAAGTTATAAATATTATAGTGAAGAAATTAATAATCGAAAATGTTGATATGTTATACGAAGATGTACGAATGTTTCCGAATAGGTATCTCTGCTTTTAATTTGTATAAACGAATGATATTGATGATATATTGCCGTAATATTTATACGCAGTTTATAACCTCAAAGCAAATCTTACAGCGTATTATAGAGTACATTAGTCGCCTATGTGTATAAATGATAAGAGTGTATGTAACTTGCTATAACAAACGCAGATCTATCTACAAAAGGCACGACCTCTTAAAGAGTCGAGGCTCTGCAGACAAATTATTAAAATTAACTTCTATAAGTAATGAATATCCTACGGGCGCATTTAAGGTCTGAGCTAGAAAAAAAAAATTAAAATCAAATTTTTATAGAGAGAGTAAAGAAACGGAAGGCACGGGAAGGAGTAAGGGAGCGCCGCTAGTTTGTCGCAAGTGGCATACAGCACACAAAAAAACAACTTCAAAAGAAATTACAATGATTGAAGTTGTAAACATAACCCCCAAAGTACTATCTAATTTGGGTTTTGTCTAAGTATTACAGAATAAAACTCTTATTTGTTGGTATTTAGTGAGCTGCATCTGCGTAATTATAATTATTTAGGTCTTCCTCATTTTCAATCAGTCTTCTCTTTACGTTTTCTCTTGTTTGACGAGCTTTTTGTCCATGCCTTTCATACATTTTTCGACTTCGTAAACACGTTTGCGATCTTTAACTTTTAGGCATTTACAGAGTTTACAACGAACATGAAAAACAACTTTTCTAACACTCTTACATTCTCCAACATTCCTCCACTGTAAGCAATAACCGCATCAAAATCATCATTTTCCAAAGTTCTTAATTCACAAAGTCATTTTTTGGAATTCTAGTCCAAACCATATTATTGAAAGATTCATTTTGATTTTTGGTTTTATCATGTACACATTTTTTCAATAATAGGCTATAACTTTGTATATAGGTTTTATGGCTTCTATAACTGCTGTGGGTAGGTTGTTAGTAGGTTCTGATGGGGAAATCTATATATATAAAAGCGAAATATCACTCACTCACTCACTCACTGACTCACTCATCACGATTTCTTAAAAACTACCAAACGGATTGAAATGAAATTTGGTATGTAGCTTCCTCTAGGGCCATAAGTGCTCACTAAGAAAGGGTATTCAAAATTTCGAAATTTTAGGAGGGGTTTGGGGGGATCAAAGTTACTAAAATCATAATTTCAGATCTTTTATTATTATGAAAATAGTGCCTTTATTATTTAAGTCTATAAATATAAAAGCCAAATACCACTCACTGACTGAACACTTAAAAATAATACAATTACGTTAAAAATACTGAAAATACCAACCACAACGGGCAA
>JAGFPH010002877.1:71674-86388 GCA_018207615.1 Philaenus spumarius | reverse complement strand
TTACGTTAAAAATACTGAAAATACCAACCACAACGGGCAACGCCATACGGGTCAGCTAGTATTTTATATAAAAAAGTTATATAGATTACTTAGAGGTCGTGTATTTATACAAATATGGATGGTGAGAAAGACGAATGAAAAGGCGAATATACAGGCTGTAAAAAAGTCCCATCCCCTTTAACTTTGGAACAAGTAGAAAATAAATAAATAGATTATTTTCGGGTTATCTTTATATGACAAAAGGAGATGCACTTTGGTGTAACCGATCTTACCCCAAAGGGGGGGGGGGGGGGTTGAGAGGGTAATTCCAAATTTCTAAATACAAACTCCCATCAAGTGATACGTCATTTTAAAGAGCTTGGAGCAAAGAAGAAGAATGGCACCAATTAGAGGTCCCTATCTTAACCCTATCGAAAATGGCGCCCAGTCAAATTTAACATGTCCTATGTTAACACAATTTTAGGTACGTTACAAAGACTGTGTTCCAGTGGAAAGTAATAACGGTTCAGAGCATGTTATTTATTCAAAATCTAGTATTAAATGTTTACACAATAAGCTTAAAAGGAACGAATAAACTTGCTGTTTCTAGGCTATTGTCTTCTACGTGGAAAGCACAACTACTGATAACAATCCAGTGATAATAGCATCCAGTGGTTTTGAGATTTTAATCTAAATTTAGAGTTCTAGTTTTATTAAAAATGAAAGTTATTGTAACGTACCTAATTAAAACTCTGTGTAAGATGTTATCAAATTTGTACCATTCTTCTTCATTTATCAAGCCCTTTAAAATGAGGTATCACTTTATGGGGGTTTGTATTTAAGATTTTTGAATTCCCCTCTCAACCCCCAAATTTGTTGTAAGGGGTGAAATGGATAAAATTCAAATCCTTTGTCATATTTATTAAGATACCCCGAAGCTCATTTTTTTTATTTCTACTTGTTCCATAGTTAAGGGGGGAGGGGCTTTTTGGTCACCCAGTATATATAGTTGTTTCACCATATAGGTCACTGTAATAGCTCATCTTTCCTGTGGAAATTCGCAATAAATATAAACCTAAATATCCCATAAACCGTTAATTTTTATAAAAACTATAGGATAACAAAAGTATAAAAAACTTAAGAATAAACCAATGACTTCATAGTGATAAGAATCGGATGAGAAATAAATAAAAAAGTTTAAATCGAGGTTATTAAAATCATTCATACAATTGTTATGTATCTTGCACATGATTATATTAAAAAAAAGGTATTAAGATAGGACAATAAAAACCACCATGAACATTAAAATGTACACTGCAAATTACTATTTAAACTTTTAATTTGATAGGGTAAAACCATTTCAAAATGGTGGCTCTACAAAAAATTAAAATTAAAATATCTCAGAAACGGCAAATCTTTAAAAAATAAATTATAAAATATGCACTGTTATAACACAAATGGTATGGTACCTTAATTGAGAAAATTGAATGAAAATTAACAAAAATGTGACCATGTTTACAAATCAAAGTATTAGCTGTTTAGTGATAACTAGGAGAAACCCCTGCGTGTTCCGCACGCCCATCCCGTTGGAACCTTCTATACACATAATCATGTTATGTTTTCTTTATAATAAAGGTGTACGATTAATAATAACCCCAAAGCTAAGATGGTAAATAATGTTAAATGTTCAAATCAAATTATTTCGTATATTTTGTAACAGCAGTAATAATAAAGGTTAAAAGAACCAGCAAGGCTCAGGTCTACACTAAATACCAACCTAACCTAAAAGTTAGAAATAAAAATAATTGCTTCAAAGTTTGAAATCAATGGAAATATTGAAGCAAACTGCTGTTTAATCTGTTATTTTATTCATTTGGTTGCTATGGTAATAAATGTAAATACGTGTGTTGGTTCCTCAGTCCGACTAAATTTACAAATATTGAAATAAAAAATGTTTTTATCAAAATGAATTATAGCCTATGTTACTTAGGGATAGAGTAGCTTTTTATTAGTAAAACAATTTTTTCAATCGGTTCAGTAGTTCCAGAGATTACTCTCTACATACAAACAACAAACAAATTTTACCTCTTTATAATGTACTAGAGTAGGCCCCTGCGTGCTCCGCACGCCAATCCCCGATGGAAACTTCTAAAAACACATGTTTTATTTATAATAATGGTGTAGCATTAATAATAACCTCAAAACTACGATGGTAAATAATCAAACCAAATTATTTCTTATATTTTATAACAGCTGTTAATAATGGTTAAAAGAACCATCAAGGCTCAGGTCTACCCTTTAAAACCCTAACCTAAAAGCTGGAGATACTAAAATTAGTGCTTCAAATTTTGAAATCAGCTGTTAATGGAAATATTGAAGCAAACAGCTATATTATCTGTTATTTTATTCAATTGGTTGCCATGGTAATAAATCTAAATACATGTGTTGGTTTATCATTCTAGGCCTAACCTAAGATTTTTTTCGACTAAATTTACAAATATTGGAATAAAAAAATGTTTTGATCAAAATGAATTATAGATTTTGTTACCCAGGGATAGTGTAGCTTTTTATTAGTAAAACAATTTTTTCAATTGGTTCAGTAGTTCCAGAGATTACCCCCTACATACAAACAAACAAATTTTACATCTTTTTAATATTAGTATGGATGAAATACAAACATCAAATTATTAGGTAACAAGTAGAAAACAAAATAATTGCATAAAGTTATAAAAGTAAAAATAAAGTCACAAAAGTTGCTCAAAATGTCTGCCTCCAGCACGATTGCACGACCTACCAGATAAGGTTGAATTAAAATTAGTATGCAAGTACCGTAGTTAAACACACCATTAATTTCGCACGAGCGATAATTTTCAGTAATTCAAGGCCACCTTACAAACACCTCCATCCATATTTCATTTTGTATTATCAGATCAAAGCCTTCCCTATTGTCTGCCAAAGGTCAAAGATTGCATGACTCAGAAACCCAAGTCATTTAAATTGTAAAACAGTGTTAGGTCTAATAACGGACTGGAGTGTTGGGTAAGTGAAGGAAATAGTTTTTTGATAATAAACTACAATAAAGAGGAAACATACAGAATGATTTAACTACTAGGTGCTACACCCTGCTTGCTTCGCTCGCAAACCTTCGCGGAATCCAATCGGGTGTATACTCTAAAATGTTCACGGAAATGATTAGGACAGATGCACTTGGCCTTAAGTATTGTTGTGGTGGTGATTTATGCATAATGTAAAACAGAGATAGAAATTGACAAGCACCATCTATACATATAGAAAATAATTGAAGTGTCTGTGATTTCAAAATATACACTTTTTCTAAGCACATATGTTTAATTTACACATTACCAAATCCTAAACACACATTTATAAATTGTTTGTCCTTCTGTCTGCGTGTTTGACTGGGCTAGTGTCCGGATTGGCTGATCCGATTTTGACGAAACTTCCATTAACTTGTAGAGGACTATTCAGCGAATATTTTAGGCTACTTTTTATTTAGAAATTAGAAAAAATTAAAAAATTGAACAAAAAAAGAGATTTTGTGGACCAAAGTTGGGGATATTGCTTGTCTATTTCGATCTATGTCTTACATTATGTACAGATCACTGATACCCCCCACGCAACTTAGATCCAAGTGCCTCTGTCCTAATCAATCATAATTTCCTTAAAAATTCCTATTGATAAAATGTAAAAGTTATGAACAAAATTTTGTGTTTTGTAGTTTGCATTGGCATCAGCATAGTTCACCACAGGGGTTGGCGAGCGAAGCGATCAAGGGCAAGAGCCTCTATTCCCCGATAATTCTAATTAAGGCTTGCGTTTTAACTTTACCACTAGCTGACCCGTGCGAAGCATTCGCATTCTAAATTACTTAAATCCCACTTATCATTACTTATTACTTATTATTACTTGGGTATTGTTATCATCAGTGTTGCCAACGCCAGGAAAATATCCCTACAACTTACTTGTTCTTACATCACTGTTACTTTCGGATTCTTTATTTCTTTTTTTTTTTGTATTTTATCATATAGTTGAATTTTTTATATTTTTCCGGTGTAGCGGGAAAACTTTAAAATGATGTCTTATTCATGTAATTTGATGATGTATTAAGAAAGTTATGGCGCACCGACAAAGCAATGGCCTTGAGAAATAATATACTGTATGTGGTTAATATTTAAATAATCGACATTTAAATCAATTTTTATACTTCTAACTAAAATAAAAGATATTATTTTTCTAACACGAAATGTTTGATTTATAAAACAATAAGCCTCCTTGATTTTTGTTTGCGTTTGCTAAAACCTAATAAATATTTTTTTTAAACTGTTATCTGTGAAGAATAATAATCCGATTCCAAACACGCCAAGTCAGTTGCTATTGTAATAATCCGACCACGCAGATCAACCGCCGACGTGAGATGAGCAAATTTCCAAAATTAAGTTTATAGGCCTACTATGTTTTACGTTTTCAACCAACAATATGGGAAAACAAGTCTATTCACGACTGTGATGAATAGCTGCAAAATGCTTCGCACGCCATTCCGCGTATTGGGAGTATCTTCAATACAAAATGCATTTCGTGCTTCGCACGCCAACCCCACGTTAGAATCCACCACGCGGGTTTGAACCGTGTACTTTTATGGTGTTTTACGTTTTGATCGATTTTGGGGGAACCAAGCGAGCTACAAGGGAACTAAGTGACGTAGACAACCAACATGTGGACCAAATCGGACTTAAAATACGGCCGCTAGAGTGCTAACACATATATACATAACTATATACATATATATTTATGATTTTTAATGACGTCCCAAAACGTTTTCTGGGGACCATGATCGGTGCTCATTTGCTACTCCCTACCTTAGTTCTTACCATAAGGGTCACTGCAATAGGTCATTTTCCCTATGGAAATTCGCTAATAAATGTAAATTCTTTCTATAAACGCGTATTTATTAAATATAGGCCAAATCTAAAATTATTTTCAGTTTTTGATCCAAATCAGTTTCATTTATAACATGCAACAACAGCTGTTTGAATTTAATTATATATAGCCAGAATGTTTCGTTGTTTTTTTTTTTGCATTTGCTTTTATTTTGTTAATCTGACATGTTAAAGGGATTGGTTGTGAAGAATAATACAATGATTGTAAATTTGCTAAGCTAGTTGCTATGGTAATGAATTTAAATGCATTCTACAAACATGTGTTGATCCACATTAGCTGTTTTGTCTTTTACAGGGCTGGGTGTAAATCCCAAAATGTTCACTATTTTCGCGCTTTAAAATCTAAATTTTAAAGGTTGATTATAAATCAGTCATTCTTGACAAAGCCTTTAATATAGAGTGTTCATAAAGTCCCTTTAGCCCCATTTTTAACTTCCCGCTAAGATAATTGAGAATTTTCTAACATCGGGAAGTTATTGGTTTCACTCCGTTTTTCGAAAATCGAGTATTCATCAGATCTCGACGTTTTGAGGTCCTAGGAATCTTCCCTGACCACTCCCGAGAGGGTGTCCCCCTGTCTGTATGTATGTGTGTGTGTATGTAAGTATGTGACCCGCTTATAACTTTTGAACGGCTTAACCGATTGGATCCTACCAAACGGCGTTCTAAAGAGTTCTATCAAACTTAGATTTCCTGAAAGTTTCAACTAATTCGGACAGGTAGGTCCTGAGAAATTTTGAAAAAACTAAGAAATAACATTTTTCAAATCAGGTTTTTTTTTAATAACTTTTAAACGGCTTTACCGATCAATTCCAAAATCTAATCAGCTTTTAACCTTGAAAAGCGAAGTCGATCGCTACCAGTCCGGTCAAAATCGGTTAATTCGTTCGTGAGATATCGTGAACGAAAGAAAATAAAAAAAAAATGTTTTTTCTCAATTTCTCCGAAATTTTTCATCAGAAAAATTTTTGTTGTCGATTCTTTCAATGGATTCGACAAACTGCATCAATTGCCGCAAATCGCATAAAAATCGGTTGATTTATTCGCGAGATATCGTGAACAAAAGAAAATAAAAACAAGTGTTTTTCCTCAATTTCTCCGAAACTTTTCATCTGAAAAATTTTTGTTGTTGATTCTTTCAATGGTGTTAAAAAACTGCATCGATTGCCGCAAATCGCATAAAAATCGGTTGATGCATTCAAAAGTTATGGCAGTTCAAAATTTCCAAAAATAGTGTTTGTTGTAATTAAACTTAGCGGGAAGTTACATGGATGGCCTTTAGGGTCAACCGTTTTCCAAATTTTTATTTTTGTTATTGAAAATAAGTTTACAAATCTTTGTAAATATCTTGTGTGCATAACAGGACACATTTTTTGACGTATCTGAACCTTTATGATTTTGCGGGCTTGATGGGCTAGGGGGGTGAACAATTTCAAATATAAAGGTAGGTCATGTAATACACCATTGAAAGACAAACAGTATGGCGCAAACTAGAGCTTAATATCTTGCTTCGTTTCAAAGTAAAGAACAATCGAAGTTCTAGAAAATTATATTTTTATTATAACACCAAAGCAGGTTCTTTTCCATAAAAAAATCGTTTCAACCTCGTATACATTTGAGCGATTCAATTGCAACAAGGCAAAACTGAGTGCTATCACAACAAACTATCAGGCACAAAATGAGGGAGGTATTGCTATCCTATCAGTACATGAAGAGTGGTGCTTATCAGTTACGCATACAGTAGAGAAAGTCAGGAGCAAAGGTGGTATTCTCGGTTCCATTTACATTTCCCCCCAAAGTTTTTCAAGTACACATAGAAACTCACATAAATTAGCGGTACCGTACTACATTTAATTACAGTTTCTATTTTTAAAATGTGTTACATTTAACCTCAACCTACAACCTAATTATTCCTAATATTAACGAATTAATAACCTGCTTTGATGTTATATGACAACAATATCATTTCCAGAACTTTGATTGTCCATTACTTTAAAACGAAGCAAGATTCTAAGCTCTAGTTTGCGCCATTCTGATTCTCTTTTAATAAGCTTTTTAATGGTGTATTACATGACCTACCTTTATATTTGAAACTGAATGAAATGAAAATAGCGCTTTTATTTTTAACTAACATTTTTCTTAAACATACAACAATGCACTTTATACGACAATGGTCGACCGTCAGCCGGGTTGGCACTAAAATACAGTATTTAGTTTAAGTAGTTTTCACAATTGATCCATAATACTATAAAGAGAAATACACCCAATGAAACCTTCTTAAATGAATTCATAAAATAATAACCTTAACTTAAAATACAATCGTTATAACTATACAAAAACACAAAGAAAAAAGAATGCTTAACTAACATTAACTACCTTTACATGATATAAACTACAGAACAACCTAAAATACATAATACATAAGTGAAAGTTCATCAGCACAGAAATAATTTTTTACTAATTATCATGCAATACTGTTTCTATACAACCACCTTTAACAATTGAATCTCCCTTTAACCAATGACCATCTAAAAAACCACGCTTCTCTCATGAATCTGGCAAGACTTCGCCAATCCCGTCCGTTTAAATAGCCTTCCAATTCCGAAATGGATAAAAAAGTTTGTTTGAAAACTCTTCTACGGATTTCAGAAAGTACCGGACACACGGCAGCAAATAGAAACAACGATTCATTCTCCCGCAAGTTACATAGTGAACACAAATAGTTTTTATCTGCCAACCAGGGTTTAAAATTCAAATCGATTAAAATCGACAAAATTATTATTGAAATAGCTTCGTTCGTCAAGCTCGTTGTCTAAGCTACGATACAATTCGCGATACCTGGATCTCATCTTTCTGTTTACATAGTCGGTTATATTTGAAACTGTTTACCCCACTCAGGCCCCCCAAAATCATATAGGTTCAGATCAATTTGTTCTGTTATACAACAGAAGATAAATACAAAGTTTTGTTAACTTATTTTCAATAACAAAAGCAATAAACGGTACCAGGAACTGGCACATACATTCTCACAAATACATTTCAATTACTAAACAGATTCTCTGTGACTTGTAGGGTGGGGTAGGAGAGTTTTTTTTATTAAAGTTGGAGATTAACTAATAAATATTATTATTATTATCTAGAGAGAAAACTATTCGATCGATTTCGAACAAATTTGCACCAAACACGTCAATTAGGTCTTTATAGATGCACGTAAAAAGGTTTTGAAAAATTTTGAAAAACAACCCCCTTTATGTCCAAAAACCCCCCAAAAATCAGTTATTATTATTACTAGCTAAACGAGAATTTTTAGAAAGATGCGGGTTTCTGTATATGATAGGGCACATTAAAGGCTACAAATAAGCCAAATTTTATAAAAATCGTTAGAGCCGTTTTTTAATAAAAAAATTATAACTGATTTTTTGGGGGTTTTTTGGCCAAAAAGGGTGTTGTTTTTCAAAATTGTTCAAAACACTTTTTCGTGCATCTATACAGGTGTACTGGACATGTCTGGTGCAAATTTGGTTGAAATCGATCGAATAGTTTTCTCTCTAGCTTTGTATACTTTTATTAAAGTACCGGTAGGCGATTAACTAATAAATATTATTATTATTAGCTAGAGAGAAAACTATTCGATCGATTTCGAACAAATTTGCACCAAACACGTCAATTAGGTCTTTATAGATGCACGTAAAAAGGTTTTGAAAAATTTTGAAAAACAACCCCCTTTATGTCCAAAAACCCCCCAAAAATCAGTTATTATTATTACTAGCTAAACGAGAATTTTTAGAAAGATGCGGGTTTCTGTATATGGTAGGGCACATTAAAGGCTACAAATAAGCCAAATTTTATAAAAATCGTTAGAGCCGTTTTTTAATAAAAAAATTATAACTGATTTTTTAGGGGTTTTTCGGCCAAAAAGGGGGTTGTTTTTCAAAATTGTTCAAAACCCTTTTTCGTGCATCTATACAGGCGTACTGGACATGTCTGGTGCAAATTTGGTTGAAATCGATCGAATAGTTTTCTCTCTAGCTTTGTCTACATACAGACCATACATACAGACATACAGACATACATACAGACATACAGACATACATACAGACATACAGACAGACATATTGTAAAAACCACTTTTTTGGACTCAGGGGGTCCCAAAACGGATATTTCCACAAAAATCTCAACATCGATTTTTTTTTGCGATCACTATACTTTCTCTATACTATAGTATAGTGAGAAAGTAATAAAGGGGGTTAAAGGGACTTTATGAACACTCTGTATATATAAATTTCAACAGCTCTAAAATAAAATATTATCTTTTATTTAGTACGTATCTGCACATAAGTTCTCTGGTGCAGTCACATTCTCTATAGCATCAGAGTATTCACGTTACATCTGCAGTTTGACTGGACACAATAGAAACGAGTGGAGTTTAACTTATGTATCATCCCTTGTCAAGCCTGGATGGCGCGATGTGTATTAATTTTCTTAAGAACTTGTTAACACAAACTAATTTACAGTCGAACAATTTGCACAGTCCGTGACGTGCGTCACGCGATGTTTGTTGCGTCACGAATACATTAATGTTCTTATTGTCCCACATGCCAGGTTAATTACACGTTACAAAAGTTCTAAGATAAACAAGCGCACTTTGTTACGAAGAAAAGAAAAATATTATTTAAAATATACATATACAGGGTGATTCAAAAAGAAAGGGAGGAACTTTCAGTGTGCGTTCTACTAGTGAATGTAAGGAATTGTTCGATCACGCAGCTGAACCGATGACTTTCCAAAATTAAATTTATCTAATTTTAATGGCACAAGAAAACGTGTTCTGTTGACCATGATTGGTGCTTATTAGCGAATTTAAATAGGAAAAATGAGCTATTGCCCTTGGGTGGCCCTTATGGTAAGACCCAAGTTCGGGAGTAGAAAATGAGCACCGATCATGATCCCAGAACACGTTTTGGGGTGTCATTAAAAATCATATATATATATATATACCGGGTGTCCCACGAAGAGGTCTCTATTTTTGAATTGATATGACAGACGTATAGAGCGCGCTACAGACTTGAAATTCTACAGTCGTGACTAGCACATATGTAAAAGAAATACCCCTGAATATCAGTTAATTCTGACTGATCCAAACAAAATGGCGGAAAAACAAAAAAACAACAAAATCAGCAATCGTATTTTAGATAGCAAATGGCATGAAGGAATCGTGTTTTCAGATGTAGTGACATTTTATCGAACAGGAACTGTAAACAGGCATAATTGTCATTACTATAACACAAAAAATCCACATATCTTACAAGAAGAGAAATTAAAATCAATAGGTATAACAGTTTGGGCTGCTGTTACCAAGGATGGTGTTTTGTCGTATGACATATCCCGACAAACAATGACTGGAGAAAGGTATGCATCAGTTTTAAGCAATCACATAGTTCCTAATCTTTCTCAGCCTGAGATGAAAGACGTTTTTTTCCAACAGGATTGAGCTCCTCCGCATTATGCTAATGTGGCCAAAGCAGTTTTGGACCAAAATTTTCCTAACCGTTGGATAGGTCGTGGCAGCAGCTTCATGAACTGGCCCCCAAGGTCTCCAGACTTGACTGTTTGTGACTTTTTTCTGTGGGGCTTTTTGAAGGAGAAGGTTTATTGTCATAACATTGCGATAGACGATGAACTAATGAGGTTGATCGAAGAGGAACTGTTTTTGATACCTCGAGAGTTGTTCAGCAAAGCGTATGACTGTTTTCTATTTCGTTGTCATCAGTACATTGCGATCGATGGACATCAGTTTGAATAAGGTTTATGGATCAAATAGATTGAATTTATTTATGAGTTACTTATATATTTAATTCCCTAACGTTGTTTAGTGCTTAGTAACATCGTTAAAATTCAATAATTATGTTGTAACACTTAAGGAAATAAAACTATTTTAACGAAAAGGTACTATTTCTTTGATATCCCTCCATTTTGTCCTAATGTGTCAGAATTAACTGATACTCAGGTGTATTTCTTTTACATATCTGTATGTTAGGACTGTTGAGTTTCAGGTTTGTAGAGTGTTCGGTGCATCTAATATATTAATTCAAAAATAGGGACCTCTTCGTGGGACACCCGGTATATATATATATATATGAACTAGTGGACCCAGCAATGCTTCGCTATTGCTTGATTTAATTTAAAGGGTAGTTATTCCATTGCTTTACATTGACTTAAGAAATTGAATAGCAAAATGGTTTTTATAACACTTAAGAATATACTACACAAATTTAGAATTAGATTTTGTAAACCTTTAGGTCTAAAGATAATACAGTAAACCTATTGTTTGCTTTTACCGAAAAAAACTGATAGTTGTTAAGAGTTGTAAAAAACCTGATTTTAAATTAGCCCAATTGGTTGTAAATAAACGTGTTTAGATTCATTGTGGCCTAACCTAAAAATATGTTCAGTTTTTGATTCAAATCAGCTGTGTTGTATGTAATATGTAACAACCAATGTTTGAATTAAATTAAAATATATTAAGCATTAGTTAATTTTTGTTTTTGTTTGCTTTATGTTGGTCAATCTAACCTAAAGAACTGAATAATAACAAACTGATAGGTAAAGTTGCTATGGTAATTAATGTAAACAAACATGCCGTGTTGGTATGTGCTTTTTTTACGAACAGCTGTTGTTGTGCGCTATGGTCTTAAGTCCATACAAAAGAGGCTGTTTGGGTTTTTCCAAATTTGAAACTTTTTCGGGAAACTTTTCAGTTTTTTACGAGCATTTTAAAACAAAAAATAGCCAAATTGGTCCAGCCGTTCTCAAGTGATGCACTTACAAAGGAACAGCAATTCATTGTTATTATATAGATATATGTGTTCGCACTCTAGCGGCCGCATTTTAAGTCCGATTTGTCCAAATTTGGTACACATGTTGGTTGTCTACGTCGCTTGGAAGAGTTCGTTAACCAAAAAAATCCAACAACCGGAAGCTCGTTTTTTGACCGGAAGTAACTATTTTTTTCGATTTTTTTCTACGACAATAAATTTGTTTCGATTTTTTTAAATTTAAAATGTAGGATGTTATTCTGCACATTTTCATTTTTTCAAAATCGATCAAAAAGTGAAATACTATAAAAGTACCCGGTTCAAAGCAATGTGGTGGATTGTACCGTGGGGTTGGCGTGCCAAGCACGCAATACTTTGAGTGTTTTGAAGATACTTACAATACGAGGGTTCGCGTGCGAAGCACGCAATGCATTGTGCATTGAAAATACTCCCAATATGCGGAATGGCGTGCGAAGCACGCAATGCTATGTGTATTGAAGATATTTCCAATATGCGGAATAAGAAGCATTTTGCAGCTGTTCAGCACCGTCGTGCATAGACCTATTTCCCAAATTGTTGGTTGAAACCATAAAACATAAGCATATAAACTTAAAATTGGAAATTTGCTCAGCTCACGTCAGCGGTTCAGCTGCGTGTTCGAATTATTTCCTATTCCGGACCTTAGGTAACCTTTAGGACTCATTTTTCTTATCAAAATTCTCTAAACACTTTCATATAAACATAGGTTCAGAAATTAATTTCGAGTTATCCATAATTTCTTTTACAAAATACTTAATATCTTTGGACGAATTAAATATATTGAACGCAAATTTTGGATATATATTTGGTACGAAATCGTTTAATCTCGTACAAAAAAAACACAACTTTTCATATATTTCAAAATGACTACGGTTTAAAATTTTAGTAAAAATATCTCGAAAACCGCGAACCTTACAACAACATTTCAACAATCATAAAAATCCCTTTTTGAATGACAAATATATCTTCATATAACCGAGAAATGGGCTAAATACTAAAACTATTGTATCTAGGTAGTTGTAGCGGATTTTATCTTAAGAGCATCATAGGGCCCGACTGTCAGCTGCAAGCGAAGTGAACCAGTGCTTGAGCCTGGCTTGGAAGATGAGGTGCAAACAAATTCTACTAACATATTTCGCACGGAGGCAGCTATTCAGCTGCCAATTTCCAAATAGTTGGTTAAAACCGTAAAACATATAAAATTAATTTAGGAAATTCGCAAAACTCAGGTCGGTGGTTTAGCTGAGTGATCGAATACTTTTAATATTGCAAATCTTAATACGATTTAAAAAAATATTGTCCCAATTTAAGAGATTCCTACATTAAATTCTCTATTTTTACTTCTGTTAATGAATTATCGTTATTTATTTAGATTCGATTATTTAAATCAAAAGTTTGTTAAAAGTGGTTGTTTAAGTCAGTCAGACAATCGACCAATTGGTAAGACAACCAGTAAATCACGTTACTGTTTAATCAGACAACCAATAATCAGGCAGACAGTCTGTATGGAGTTAATATTCAGTTGCTACTGCGGTAGCAATCTGACAAACAATCAGTTAATCGACAAGGCTGTGGTGTCAGACTACAACACACGTAATAGTCATCATATTTAACAATAATCTTCCTAAAATAATTTTAGAATTGCAGTACAAAAAAATTATTTTATATCAGTGTGTTGGCTTTACGATTTATATATACATCTATACATATATATAAATAAAATTGATGTGATTTCAAAATATATAAGCTCTTTTTTCTATAATCATATGATTGTTAACATATTACCAAAACATAAACACACATTTATGAATTAATTGTTTGTCTGTCAGTCTATTTGTTTGCCCGGGCTAATCTTCGGAATGGCTGAAACGAATTTGACCAAACTTTCATTAACATATAGAGGTCCCGTCAAAGAACATTTTAGGCTATCTCTTATTTTGAAACTATTTCCAATTCCTGTTAAAAAAAATAATAATATTGCGCCTCTATTTCGATCTATGTCTTACGATATGTACAGGTCACAGCTACCAACACCACCAAACTTTGATAAAAGTGCTTCATTTCTATTATACGACCGCATTTCTATTATACGACCGCATTTATATTATACGAAAGCATTCCTATTATACGACCGCATTTCTATTATACAACCTCTTTTCTATTATACGACCGCATTTCTATTATACGACCGCATTTCTATTATACGACCGCATTTCTATTATACGGCCACATTTCTATTATACGACCGCATTTCTATTATACGACCACATTTCTATTATACGACAGCATTTCTATTATACGACCGCATTTCTATTATACGACCGCATTTCTATTATACGACCGAATTTCTATTATACGACCACATTTCTATTATAAGACCGCATGGCTAGTTTCTTGATAAAATAGAAGTTCAATAGCTAACCTAACCTAACCTAACCTAACCTAACCTAACCTAGACGTAACCCAGACCTAACCCAAACCTAACCAGAAGTGTAAAAGTCATAAAAACGTTCACACGTAATTGGTTTGTGTTAGTGTGTTTTTATATTTCGTATATTTGTGTATTTTGTGAAAAACAATAAAACCATTTATTTTATAGATGATTTTATCAATTGAAGTGAGAAAACATACTTTATTATCATTCTGTTAGTATAGAAAATAGTTTGAGCCATGCGGTCGTATAATAGAAAAGAACCCCCAGTTGTTGATAAGTAAATAAACTTCAGATCATTTATTAACTTTAGGTTTCTATTGGTAGTTCTACTAGCCAAGGCAATATAAAACTGAGTTGCTAAAAGGGTATAACAGTATTACTGCAGGATCATGTCCCTGAGGCACACCACACCTACTGCCCATCGTTGACCTATAGGCGAGTTGCAATGCAGAACGTTGGAGTGGTGGATTAGATAGATTATTCCCCCCCCCC